>AP025067.1:7292377-7490456 GCA_036186865.1 Eustoma russellianum | reverse complement strand
CAATTGGGATGATTTTTCTCTTGGTGAGAGAAGCAGTATTTTCAATACCACATGAAAAATAAACTTGGCTTCAAAATAATCTATGGATGTGCAATTGAAAAGAATATACAATTTCATAACATGCAACTTACAATTTTGGTAGTCTTCGTGTTGGAGTCAACATTCATAATTGAGCCATCATTGAGGTTGATGATGTCTGAATTGATCACCAAGTAATTGTTGGATGCGGTGCCGTTAGAACTCCGTCAGTTGTCTGTAGCAGGTGAGTTGCTGACCTGCACAAAGAGAAAGGGTCAGAGGACCCGGGATTTATGGCCCCGGGTAATACCCTCCGACGCTCAAGTCAGTCTGGGCCATTTTTGTGGAGAGGTTTATATATATATGGTGAAGGTTTAAATGAACTGAGGTGTTCTCGTAAAACCTGTATTTTCACGGTGGGGAAGATGAGTAATTTCTCTCAATTTGTTGTTACTTGCCCTCTCTCTCTTGCTGTTCGGCCTTCTTATATGGCGGCTTTGGGCCAATGCATGGGCAGAGCTTTGATATTGTGACAGGCAAGGAGGTCAGTCGGATGACACTTGCTCTTGCACGCTCGCCACGTGACTCGGTGCTGAGCTGAATAAGCTAGTCTGGGACATCTGGCTGGGAGTTTTGCCCGGTAGAATTACCTGGGGTAAACTCCTAGAACCGAGATGAAGTCTTCTAGAAACACTTTAGAGTGCCCGAGATGGCTGATGGTGTGGGGTCAGCATGCCGAGATGAAAGTGGCCGACTCCAAAGAGCAATGGGAGGCCTTTCGTGATGCTCGTAGCTGACGCCAGTAAGGGTGGTATGAGACCAGTGAGTAGATCAGATCTTTGGCCGAGTTCAACTCTTTGGCCGAGATGGGACTGCGGGCCGAGATGAGACCTTGGAACCAAAGATGATTTAGGCCTTTTAACCGAGGTGAATTCCTTAACCCCCTGAGGGTACTGAGATCGTATGGCCGAGATAACCATAAAGTCAAGTGGGCGTGATGGTGATGGGGCCCTATGGCCGAGATGGGTTGCCTGGTCAACCTCCGGGCCGACCCGCCATACTTTGTCATTTCTTACACTCTACTTAAGTGTTGACCGTTATTAACTAACGAGGGAAACTTTTTGGCTCATCAGAGGTCATTAAATGTCAATAATGGAGAAAAACCGTTTTTGGTCAATGGCCATTAAGGCCTATTGACTAGCTATGATATAATAGCCATATTGATGAAGGGGCACCATTCTTGGAGTCAAAGATTGTAAATACATAGCTTGATTATAGAGGTGTAAATATAGGAGTAATGTTAGCCTTGTAATATTGAAAATTTATGGTGTAATTTTCGGTTTTAGTAGACCAGCCGGCTAGGTGGTCTTAGGGCACTTTATGGTGCTTTATTTTTGTAGTAATGAGCATTTAGTAGGGTAGTTGACCAATGTTGTATAAATATACATTGTAAAGCACACTCTCAAGAGTAATGAAAAAGTAATCTTTTTCTTCATACCTTGCTCGGCCAATTGTTTCATGGTATCAGAGCATTTACCTTAAAAAAAAAAGTCCAAATATCCTTCTCATCCATACCGAGATGAGCTCACCGTCGTCAAATGCAGGCCCCTCTACCGCCGCCCCACTGGCGGCGGCCACACCTTCGGCCAGCCCCACCGCCGCCACTCAGGTGGCTCCTAATGATCCTAATCTAACCCAAACACTAAATGAAAGCTCTTCCCTTCAAATCACCAATCACAGATTGAATGGAAAGAACTTTCTCTTATGGTCTCAGTCAGTCCTAATGGTCCTACGGGGCAAAGGGAAACTGGCCTTCATATCTGGCCAAGCAGTGAAGCCGGAGATGAATGATCCGCGCTATCAAGCCTGGGAGCTCAACAATTCCCTTGTGATGTCATGGCTCATCAACTCTATGGAGCCTCACATTAGCCGTACCTATTTGTTTCTACGAACTGCTAAAGCTATTTGGGATGCTGTTCATGAACACTACTCTGATCTCGAAAATGCTTCCCAAGTTTTCGAGATCAAGAACAAACTTAAAGAAATACGCCAGGAGAATATGAGTATTACTGAATACTACAACACTTTGCAATCTTTGTGGCAGGAACTTGACTTACACTATGAGGCTGACTGGAGAGATCTTGAAGGAAATGTCAAGTTCAAGGAGCACCTTGAAAAAGAACGATTATATGATTTCCTTGCTGGACTCAACAAGGAACTTGATGAAGTACGAGGCCGGATACTAGGAAGGCGACCACTTCCCTCACTAAGTGAAGCGTTTGCTGAAGTCCGGAGAGAGGAGAGTAGACGCCGAGTCATGCTTGGAGAAAGAAGGGACCCGCCATCTTTTGTCCCTTCGGAGCGGCCAGGTGATGCATCTGCATTCGCCATCAGAAACACTGGACCTCGTACAGGTAACCGCCCTCGATGCTTTCATTGCAATAAACTGGGACATACTCAAGACAGGTGCTGGAATCTGCATGGTAAGCCCTGAGGTTCAAAAGGTAAGAAAACACAGATCCATGGCCGTGGCCTTGCAGCAGTCGCGGAAGGAGAGTCTCCTAACAGCGCCGATCAGGTTGTGCTACACAAGGCACAACTTGAACAATTGATCTCACTCCTCCAGGTCAAGGCTGAAGGTGGCGCATCAACCCATGCCAACACACATCAAGGTACGGTTAATTTTGTGGAAGCCTCACCCTGGATCCTAGATACCGGGGCTACTGATCATATGACAGGTAATCTATCTTTGTTTACAACATATGTTCCGAGTTCCGAAATTCTGAGGGTGAAAGTAGCAGATGAGACCTTTGCACTAGTTGTGGGAAAAGGAACTGTGAAATTGTCTTCTGCACTCACTCTCCAATCAGTACTCTATGTTCCCAAGTTGAAGTGTAATTTGATTGCTATTAGCAAGCTTACTAAAGATACTAGTTGGGTTGCTAAATTTTCTGCACAATGGTGTGTTTTGCAGGAGCAGGGATCGGGGAGGACGATTGGCATTGCTAGAGAAAGAGGTGGCC
The DNA here is from genome assembly GCA_036186865.1 of Eustoma russellianum. NCBI lineage: Eukaryota > Viridiplantae > Streptophyta > Magnoliopsida > Gentianales > Gentianaceae > Eustoma > Eustoma russellianum. The sequence goes on along the minus strand of AP025067.1, from coordinate 7,487,415 downwards.
TTTATCACTTTGAGGATGTCAGCAGCATAGATACAAAGAAATTTGTACTTCACACCTCTACCCCTGCAACCCCTCTTAGTGTCGAAAATGCTTCTAGACCAATGGATGTACTCTTACTTCATCAAAGACTCGGACATCCCAGTCTTCGTTATCTTAAACAATTATTTCCTTTGAATAAACAATTGTCTACTCTTCATTGTGATGCATGTGTCTTTGCTAAACAAGTCAGGCATAATTATCCATCTAAACAGCATGTCAAATCTGCTCCTTTTCATCTTGTGCATAGTGATCTTTGGGGACCCTCTCGCATAAAAAACATTTCGGGGGCCAGATGGTTTGTTACATTCATTGATGATCATACAAGGGTTTGTTGGGTATACCTTCTTAAAGACAAAACTGAAGTCACAAACGTCTTTCAAAATTTCTACTCTATGATAAAGACTCAGTTTCAAACCACTATTAAAGTTCTCCGAACAGATAATGGTACTGAGTACTTCAACAAAACTCTGAATGTCTACTTAGCCTCCGAAGGTATTATTCATCAAAGTTCTTGTCCAGATACACCTCAACAGAATGGTGTAGCTGAACGGAAAAACCGCCATCTTCTAGAAGTAGCCCGGGCTCTGATGTTTACTATGCATGTTCCAACTTACTTATGGGGGGAGACTGTTCTTACTGCATGTCATTTAATCAATCGACTTCCTTCTAAAACTCTTCAGTTTAAAACCCCTATTTCCATTCTCTACGAAACATATCCTCTGTTCCGGGCAATGCATCTCTCCCACTAAAAGTGTTTGGTTGTGTCGCCTTTGTTCACCTTCATGGCTCATCTATCTCTAAACTCACACCTCGATCTCAAAAATGTGTGTTTGTTGGTTATTCGTCTACTCAACGGGGTTATAAATGTTACTCTCCTACACTAAAACGTTTCTTCGTCACTATGGATGTATCTTTTCGGGAAACTGAATCCTATTTTCCCTCATCACCATCAACTCCAACAAATTCTGACTCATATACTTCTTTTGAACCAAATACAAATGAACCACTACCGGGTCCACTTTTACCCGACAGTGGTTCAGGGGGAGAATCTCAACCTACTTCTAATTCTGATCCGCCGTCCGATTCAGTCACACCTTCGGCGGCCACCACACCTTTGGCCGCCGAACCTTCGGCCAGCCTACAAAGCCCACACTCTTCGTCACCTAGTCCAAAACGCCGACCTACACCACCAAATATAATCATATACTCACGAAAAAAACAAACTCAGATTGATAAAGACACTGATATTTTTCCAGAATGCCAATCTCTGGAGCCGGTTCCTGCCCCTTGCAGTGAGGGGGATGTTCTAGAGGCTTCAACTGATTTGGATCTACCAATTGCTTTGAGAAAAGGGAAAAGAGTATGTACCCAGCATCCCATTTCTAATTTCGTTTCGAACAGTAAGTTATCAACCAATTTTTCGGCGTTTAATGCAAAGGTATCTAACATACAAATTCCTAAGAATATTGATGAGGCACTCGCAGATAAGGATTGGAAGGCGGCGGTACAAGAGGAGTTGAGGGCATTAGAGGAAAATCATACTTGGAATGTCGTGAAACTACCTCTAGGAAAGAAGCCAGTGGGGTGCAAATGGATGTTCTCAGTCAAATTCAATGCGGATGGAAGTGTCAGTAGGTACAAGGCTCGACTGGTTGCTAAGGGCTTTACCCAGGTATCTGGCATAGATTACAATGAAACTTTCGCCCCCGTGGCCAAGTTAAACACTGTAAGAATTCTTCTCTCCTTAGCAGCATGTCTTGATTGGCCACTTCAACAGTTAGATGTTAAAAATGCTTTTTTTAAATGGTGATCTTCACGAGGAAGTATATATGGACTTACCACCCGGTTATACTAAAGAAAGAAATATGGTGTGTAGATTGAAAAAGTCACTGTACGGACTAAAACAATCACCAAGAGAATGGTTTGGAAAGTTTACTCAAGCCGTTAAAACCCAAGGATTCGTACAATCTCAGGCTGACCACACAATGTTTTATAAGCATACATTGAAAGGGACTCGTGCCATTTTAATCGTTTATGTTGATGATATCATACTAACAGGAGATGCACATGATGAGATTGACTCACTAAAGAAGTATCTAAGCAGTAGGTTTGAAATGAAGGACCTGGGTTCGTTGAGATACTTTTTGGGCATGGAAGTTGCACGCAACTCCTCAGGTATATCTATTTCTCAAAGAAAGTATGTATTGGACTTGTTGAATGAAACAGGAATGTTAGGATGCCGACCAGCGGCCACTCCTATAGAGCCGAGCTTAAAATTGGATCTTAATGGAGGTGAGGAGGTGAACCGGGAAAGGTATCAACGTCTTGTTGGTAAGCTAATTTACTTATCACACACTCGTCCAGATATTGCCTTTGCTGTAAGTATGGTAAGTCAATTTATGCATTCTCCGAGAACTCAACATCATGAAGCTGTGGTTCGAATTCTAAGGTACCTAAAGGGGACTCCTGGTAAAGGTTTGTTCTTTGGAAAAAGGGGAGAAAGGAGCCTTAAAGTGTATACGGACGCGGACTGGGCAGGTTCATTGATTGACAGGAGGTCTACCTCGGGATATTGCATGTATGTCTGGGGAAATTTAGTCACTTGGCGAAGCAAAAAACAAGCAGTGGTAGCCCGAAGTAGTGCAGAGGCCGAATTCCGAGCACTTGCACATGGTATATGTGAAGGATTGTGGATAAAAAAGGTATTGAAAGAGTTACATGTTATGTTTAATGACTCAATAACTCTTTATTGTGATAATAAAGCAGCAGTGAGCATCGCCCACAATCCAGTGCATCATGATCGCACTAAGCATGTTGAAGTGGATCGTCACTTCATTCGTGAAAAAATTGATGATGGAAGTTTTAGCATGATTTACATTCCCACCAAACAACAAGTTGCGGATGTCTTGACGAAAGGTTTGCATAGGCCGGCGTTTGAAGCGTTGATCAGCAAGCTTGGCATGAACAATATCTACATTCCAGCTTGAGGGGGAGTGTTGGAGTCAACATTCATAATTGAGCCATCATTGAGGTCATTAAATGTCAATAATGGAGAAAAACCGTTTTTGGTCAATGGCCATTAAGGCCTATTGACTAGCTATGATATAATAGCCATATTGATGAAGGGGCACCATTCTTGGAGTCAAAGATTGTAAATACATAGCTTGATTATAGAGGTGTAAATATAGGAGTAATGTTAGCCTTGTAATATTGAAAATTTATGGTGTAATTTTCGGTTTTAGTAGACCAGCCGGCTAGGTGGTCTTAGAGCACTTTATGGTGCTTTATTTTTGTAGTAATGAGCATTTAGTAGGGTAGTTGACCAATGTTGTATAAATATACATTGTAAAGCACACTCTCAAGAGTAATGAAAAAGTAATCTTTTTCTTCATACCTTGCTCGGCCAATTGTTTCACTTCGTAAGAATAGCACCCTCCCAAATTCCTACCAATACCAATCAAAAATAAAATAAAATTTGTAATAAGTGTAGGTTTGAGAGCATAGGTGAAACCAAGGCTTCTAGATAGATCATCTATAGGCAATGACCCAAGTAAATGAATGCCATAAAGTTCAGGAGTTCAGACTGCGCATCAATAATGGCTTAGGCCCTCTTAATTGATGGCTTATAGAGCGCTGCAGATACTCTAAACTGATGTAGTTAAATCGAATAGTCTCACCTTTATATGAAAAAGGGCCAACTGCTTCGGTGCTTTTAGGCTCCGGCATTGCTTTTTGCCTCCCAGAATATCTCCCCCCCCCCCCCCCCCCCTCCTTTTTAGCTGTGAGGTAAGTATTGCTGGTGAAAAGCTTTATTATGCAGAAATCATGTAGTCTTTTCGATTTGCATCAGAAGGTTCGTCTAAAAGATTTGGCTGATTTTGATGATAGGCCTCATCCCAACGAATGCTCTGGAAGCGATTTGGATGGAGACATCTACTTTGTTTGTTGGGATCCGGACTTGCTTCCGCCAAGGCAAGAAGCACCTATGGATTACACCCCTGCGCCAACGGTGGAATTGGATCATGATGTCAGGATTGAGGTACATATTTCTGTCATATCATTGATGAACTTAAATGAAGTCCTTACACCATTTTCGTTTTTCTGATTCCTTTTCTATATTGAGTTAGGGAAGGAAAGATGAGGGATGACGAATGTTTGAGTCTTACCGTAAGCCTGTTTCTGTATCCCTCTTAGTTGGCAAAACTCTTATAGCCATCGGGAAAATTCAACCAAACAGAGTTAGATGTTAAGTATTATTGGAAACTTTACAGTGAAGTTCTTCTCCTCATTTTCTTTCAGCATGCCGCTATTGTGTTTCATCAACATGATCCTTTGTTGTCGTGCATTACATATTGCACCAAATAGTGAAGCATTATGGAGAAAACAACCTTTTGCGATAGCCCAAGTATACATCAAGAACGAGTTGGTGTTTCCTATACCTAGAACAGAAGGCAAGACTTTTCATTTCAAATTCATTTTCTAGAAATCTGTTGGTTTCGTGCAATAGAAATTTGAAATGAAAGATCTAGGTAATGCATCTTTTGTTCTAGGCATACAAATACTAAGAAATTATTCTCAATCTATACTTGTGTTATCGCAAAAGGTCTATATCATTGTTGGCAAGCAATATGCCATCAACTTACAAAACCATGAAGAATAAGTTTAGTCTAACTGAACATATGGTATACACAATCATTAATGGGATAACAGTGTTGAAGGCCTAGAATTTCAGTTATTCTTTGGCTAGCCTTTTGATATAGTCTTTCTACTCGGAATAAGCTAGAGGAGCGAGAGTTAATATACAAGTCAGTCCTGCTAAGCTCCAAATTTCATGAAATAGGGGATCTTTGTTAATTTTGTTGTGGCTCTGCTAATAAGGAGGGTTTGAGTGCTGAACTTAAATCACTACTATTTTACCAAAGGTCATTACAGGGGCATATCTTTGCCGTGCCTTAAATGATACAAAATTCCCCAGCTAGGTAACTCCAGAAGGTCAGATATTCCAGTTCCAAATAAACGGCCTCATTCTAATGCTGCAGATGATTTTGGTGATCATTTCCTGCAGAAAAATACATTTCACCAACATGATATTCTTAGTTTCGTATCCATGAAACCTTTTAACCTCCTTTTGCATAATTTTATATATATTTTTAATTTTGGATTTCAGCGGTTTCCTTCAGGATTTCTCTCCCTACCCCCTCCACCCCCTCCTCCGAACCCATTTTACTTGAAAGGCCTTGGTCTGTATTTGGAATTTAGTTTATTTGAAATATAAGTTCAGGGCTGACAAACAGTACTGGCTGATGTTCTATTGTAGAATGTTGTCTTGAAAGTGAGACGCATTGACTCCTCGTCTATGCACTTTTGTTTCTTTGAGATTTGTTCTTCCAAGTTCTTATTAATTAGTCACTTCGTCGCAAAAATATTAAATAGACACAAGGGGCAAATCAATTTGTAATATGCGGAAGACATATATAGCTGTTAATGTTTTTTCTTTTCCTCTTAAGGACTTCAAGTAAACAATGGTTTGTACAAATGCTACAGGCAGTAAAATTGTATGTGTTGGTCCGTTGCATTTTCCAGTTCTTTTTTTTACATATTTTGTGATTTGTGTGTGTGTGTGTGTCTATATATATATATATATATATATATATATATATATATAATATATAAATGTATTGAAATGCTACAGGCAGTAAAATTGTATCTTTGTTGTGCAGGAAGTTGAGGAATATTTCACAAATTACATAGTGAATGACAGTTTAGGTATCATCGCGAATGCCCATACAGTCTTTGCTGACAAGGAACCTTTGAAGGCAATGAGTGAACCATGCCTAGAGCTTGCAAAGCTCTTCTCTATTGCTGTTGACTTTCCAAAAACAGGTGTTCCTGCTGAGATTCCTCCTGAGCTACGCGTTAAAGAATATCCCGATTTCATGGAGAAGTCTGACAAGCGTAGCTATGAATCAGTAAATGTGATTGGAAAGCTTTTTAGAGAGGTTAAAGACATCGCACCCCTCACGAGCTCTATTAAGTCATTCACGAGAGAAGTGGCAAGGACTTCATATGACTCTGATCTAGAAGTTACAGGATTCGAGGATTACATCGATGAGGCGTTTGGTTACAAGACTGACTATGACTTTAAGTTGGGTAATCTCATGGATTACTATGGCATTAAAACAGAAGCAGAAATATTAAGTGGTAGTGTCATGAAGATGTCCAAGTCCTTTGACAGAAGAAAAGATGCGGAAGCTGTTGGCTCAGCTGTGAGGTCTCTGAGGAAGGAAGCTAGGTCTTGGTTCAGGAAGGATAGCGAATCAGATGACCAATATGCAAAGGCATCAGCATGGTATCATGTCACATATCATCCTAGTTACTGGGGTTGCTATAATGAAGGCATGAATCGAGACCACTACATTAGCTTCCCTTGGTGCATCTATGATAAGCTGATTCAGATAAAAAAGGACAAGGCGACTCGACATGCCCTGGATGTCTCTTTACTCGAGTGGCAGCTTACTCATGGTTTGAGTTTAATCTGAACTTTGTCTAGTGTTTAAATTGCCCCTTGTAAAGCTGTAGATGGCCTTCATGTGTAAAAAAGGTTTTTGCTACGTTGCTTCATATGGCAGGACCAGATCTTCTTCCCAGTTGACTCCATGTACCCGTCTCCACAAGGTGTAATTGCATTAGTTAGTGTTACGTGTGGGACCTACACACCTTCCAGTATGTGTTTTTTTTTTAGTTAAAAGTATGTTGTGTTACATTGTGCATAGGTATGTGTGCTTTTTTAATAAAAGTATGTAGTTTTACATTGAGAGGGCGGGCCTTGGAGCTAATGGTAATGTTGCAACTTTGTGATCTTGAAGTCTCGAATGGTAAGGTTGCTACTTTGTGATCTTGAAGTCACGCATTCGAGCCAGGGAAACATCCTTTTACACAAAGTGTAGGGTAAGACTGTACATCAGACTGCGAAGCGATCTGGTCTCTCCTGTGCAAATACGAGAGTGAGTGCACCGAAAACGCATTTTTATGTAGTTTTACAATGTGGAGAGAGATTGTCAGCAAAAACGGTGGAATCTTCTCCACCGTTTTTGCTGACAACCTCTCTCCACCGTTTTTGCTGACAACCTCTCTCCACATTGTAAACGGTGGAAACTTCGTTGAGATTTATTCTAAGAGGTCAAGAGTTTGATTCTAAGGACGCACACTGTGGATGTTCCTCTCCTACTAGGCCGAAGGCTTGGTTTGCAGGAGAAAACCTTGTGTGGTTCACAGCGGAAGATTTCACATAATCTAGGAGGCCGCTGGGCTCCTGAATTACATCTTCCACATATGCTCATGCTCCTTAGAGCTAGGGCGGTGGAGACCTCCGGGATGAGGAATTTCACCTTTTGCTCCAACATCCATGTCTCGTCATATCCTTAATTACATTTATTTTACATGTATTTCAAACACAAATAAATAAAGCTAGCCATTATTTCCCAGTTCGCTCTTAGCTTATTCATCTGAAAAAAGAAATAGAAATCATGGTTGGGTTCATAACTCCAAGTAAATCAACATTTATCGGTGGCATCTATATAACATCATATGCAGTTAACAATTTAAATTTTTCTACAAAGAGAAGAAGCCTAATAAAACATAAAGATCCACATAAAGGTGGTTTTTTGGCGTTAGACAACCGAAAAAAAGAAAAGAAAATCCTAGTGATTTTATAAAATTTGAGATTCTTAGAAATCCGTAAATACTTAAATTAACGAAACGATTAACCGACTATTTTGTTTAGTTTGGGCTATATAATATGATAGTAGATAAAACTATGTGATTGTTTAGAAAAAAATACTTTATTATATACTTTATATACTTTATAGTTCTAAATACACATGAAGCATTCGTACAAATAAAAAAAATTAGTTACGGCTCTTTCGGAAACCCAGAAGAAATAATAATTTCCTTAAAAAAGAATATATATATATATATATATATATATATATATATATATATATATATATATATATATATATATATATATATATATATATATGAAGAAGCATGTTGAGACGAGGTTTAAATGAGCTCAATTAATGTTATAACACACTCCAATTCAATATTTTTTCTCTTATATTTTTTCCTTATTGTATAAATCTGTTGAATAAAATTGTGTCACTATTTGTAAACAGCGGTAAACTTATACTCTCTGTTACAAAAACAACGTCTTAGTTTGACTTGAGCATAAAATTAAGGAAGTCAAACTTTGTATGTCAGTATTTTAGCTCTATCCTTAACTGATGCATAAGCTAAACTAGAAAAATCATGTAAGTGATAATTGGAATAGTAGCATGAAAAAGTTGATTTCTAAATATTTCTATTTTTAGAAACAAAAAAATATTTGTGAAACAGACCAAAGTTGAAACTAGGACAATGTTTTTAATATATAAGGAGTATCAAAGAAGGCACTTCAATTATTAAAATAAATATTATATTAAATATTTTTTACTATCTAAAATGTGATTTTATTATATCATATTTGTTGAGTTCTCGTGAGTGTTGGGATCCACTGCCCATCTGCAGTGTCAAAGTGTTGTGCTAAAGTGGCCAACGACACCCTTTCTCCCGGTTCTTCAAATCAGATTTAAGACTTTATAAATTAAAAAACAAAAATTCCAAAAATTAAAAAAAAAAGAGGGGGGGGGGGGGGGAGGTACCTCCTCCCAGATTTCAGATCGGAAACCCCTTCTTTTCATTTCAAACGAAACGTAATTTCTTCTTCAAAGAAAAATTCTCTTACATTTCAAGCATTTGATATGCAAAATCACCATTTCAATAAATGAGTAAAAGGTAAATCATATCTCTCTTATCCGTTTCTCTACCCATTCAGCGCATAGAAGAGTCATGACCTATGTTGCCGAAGTTTTCTTGATCCGTTGTGTTTTATACTAATGATGTTATTGTCATCTTAATTAATAAGGTGTTGTTTGGTGTATGGTTTTTTTTATGATAGAAAATATTTGATTTTTTTTTGCCGTGAGTGAACATTATTGATGGGTTTGGAGCCACTCTTCAAATCACACGTTTGATCCTGGTCGTAAAACGAATAAATTTGTGGTTTTATCTTGCTCAAATAAACAAATTTAGAGGCTACAGAGTTGTTACTCCAGAAAAAACCATGCCACGCTCAAGTCAGTTGTAGCCATGTTTTGTCACACCCCAGCTCTACTATTCAAAACGTCACATCCGTTATACACCCTTTTCAAGATGTACAAGGCTTTCTTTTATCGTCATTCTTAAGTTTATACTCCATTAATTAAGTAAATAAGGCTCAATAACATTTCACATGAACCACATACTTGTAAATCACAATATACTTCTACATAATCCAATTGAATACTAAAATAGACATTTAAAACGTAACTTCCGTAAACAATTTCACAAATACACAAAAGAGAGTTAGACCACTTACCTCGAACCGAACACTTAAATTTTACTTTGCTCTTCACTTAGACCTAACAATTTCATAATAAAGAATATCACTTTATAATCTCATCCTTATATTTTAATTTTACTAAATCTAATAACTAATACTTAAAATACCCCCTTTTTTATACTGCAATTATAAGTTTTAATAATATTATGCCCCTAAATATGACAAGCATTTTGCCCAGATTACTATTAATGCCCTCTGACACTAACCCGTAGCACAAGAGTTCGATTTCTGCGGTGCACAATTTTTTTCTTCCAAGCACTAAGGCTGACTATTTATTAAATGATCCAGCCTCATAAAAAACCCATTCTTGTAGGACCTGTATAGCATCACTAGAAGGAGGAGGTTGAATAGTAGGTGCGAAAAATCTGGTTTTTAAAAAGTTTTGAACCAAAAACCTAACTTCTGAAAACAGTTTCTGTTTTCAAATTCTAATTTGAAACGATTTAAAGACCTAGTTACAGGTCTCCAAAAATTATAAAATTTGGTGAGATTTTACTTTCAGATGTTTTGAGTATCTCCTAAAAATTTCAAATTAAAATTCAACTCCTAACCGTTTAAAAATACGTTTTTGGTCAAATTGCACAAATCTGCCAGAAACAGTACTCCGATTTGAAAATTTTATTCCAATTGATTGAAGATTCCAAATGGTCTGAAAATTTAATGACAAGACCCTCAATATATTTATTTAAATGGGTTGAAACAGTTTTGGAAAATTCTTTTGAGAAGTATGTCAAATACGTTGATGTTCTCAACATTTGCAAGTCTGAAAATCAGATTGCACTAGTCTCAGATCTATTAACATTTGATTGATTTATGCTTGTCCAAATGGGTTGAAACTTACGCCAAATGAAACTTAAGAGGTGTATCTATGTTTTTGCAAAATTTTACGATTTTTGAAATTCGTTTGCTATTTTTACTCTTGCAATGAAAATGATGCAAAATGCTGGAACTGAAAGTAAAGTGCTGAAAGTAACGACACCAAGGATTTTATACTGGTTCAATTAAATCAACCTACTCCAGTCTTCGAAGACAACTTCTTCGGTTATCACTAAACACAAAATAACACCTTACCATAAGGGTTGCTGGAGTTACACACCAACTCCACCCTTTTACAAACAATACAATCAATCACACCGATCACGAACACCACCACCTAACGGATGAAGGTTTGATCACACCTTGATCAATCCTTTTACAACAAATGAAACGTGTATGGTGGTCTAATCAAAGCCTATTCAATATGTAGAATATAAGAACAATAGGTTTGAGAGAGGAAGAAGAAGAAAGAAATGTAGAAGAAGAGAATAGTGGTTCCTTTTGCACTTGAGAGACAATGAGGATTGTCTTGCTTTTGTTTGCTCTACTTCTCCTCTTTTTATTCAACCTTGGCCGCCCCCCTAGGGCTCCTTCCCTTCTTGAGAAATCTCTTTTATGTCCTTGAAAGATTGCCTTGTGTAGATATGACACCATCTTGCTTACTTGGCACATTGTGATTAGATGGATGACTTGACTTTGCTTACTTGGTACTTTATGATTGGTCTAATCTTGTCACCATTTAGTGTGCTGTAAAATCTGAGAATAAAATGTAAAACATGTGCCAAAAGAGTTTAAAATGTTGCCAAATAATCATCATTTAATCCCGTCAATTTTGGGAAGCAAATTTGCCACCATTAAGAGCCAAAAATCGCCCACCTCTTAGTAGCACATGCTGAATTTTCAGCATGTGTTACATTTTCAAAATGTTTGAATTGTTACCATGTGTAGCTCCCTCCTTCATGTCACTAACCTTGTGTGGCATATTCTCCACCAATCAAGATGCCAACTAAGCTCCACATAGATTCCACCAAGGCTGTAGTAGGCGTGTAATACATCTTAACATGTGCTGAATTTTATTTTGGTAAACTTTGTAAAATAATGCACAATAATTACACATATAAGGTAAATTGTAATCAACCCTTATTTGAATATTCTAGTATACTTTAACATGTCTTGAATGTATAAAAAGTGTCTAGATACATGTTACATGTCATGCCAAAAACGTTCCATGTGTTATGTTCGTAGAAAACCGAATTTTCGACTTTCGTCGATTACACGATTTTTCTCTGATTAAATTCAAAATTTTACACATGTTATATATATATTATATCACAAATAATATACATAAATAAATTAAATATTCAGCTCTAATGGCTGAGGTATAGGCGCCCCATGTGACAAAAAAATTGAAGTTGAAATCTCCACAATTTGGCCTTAATTGTGGGTGATTTGTGTGTGCCAACATGGAATGATTTCATGGCTAATTTTAACATGTGAGCCACGAAATTGTCGGTCATTTTTAAAGTATAGGGGCTGACCATCTTTATATGGTAAGTACATGACACGTTGGCAAAGTTTCGGTAGTCACCCGATACGACAATTTTCGGTTTATAACCTTGTAACATGTTGTTATAATTTTGTCATCACCATGACTTATATCATATGATATAAGACCTGAATATACTCATAAATATGAGGTGTATATAGTGGTGTGACGTTGATGTAAGTTTGTTGCTATTATGCCTTCTCCAAATATATCTCCATTTAATGAACTAGTTAGTTCATTAACTTAATTACTTCACTTAATGAACTAGTTTAGTTCATTAATGGTGGCACCTGAAAATAGTTCAAACACAACATATGTTTGCCATTTGATGTAAGCTTTAACGCTTCATGGCTTGTTAATACGGCAACAATAAACATATAAGGCATGCATATTTCAAAAACGTGTCAAGTAATAAATTTTGTCAAGCATTTCTTAAACACGTGGTATTTAAATCATGTATTTGTGAATCACCCAAACTCTTTTTCTCAACAATATTCACCCTAATGGACCGTCCCCAGGATTGAATCCGAGCGGCAACCTCCTTTCCTTTCTTTCCTTTTCTCTCGGTCCCACTTTCCTCCTTTTTTTTCTTTTTTTCTTTTTTATTCTTTCCTCGCCGCCAACCTTCTCTCTCTATAATTATTTGTTTATTTATATTTTCTCTCTCTCTCTCTGTGCCGAAGGACAGCTTTCCTTTTCTTTCTTTCTTTTTATATATTTCCTTTTCCGGCGAAAGGCAGCAGCCCCCTTTTTCCTATATTATTTTTTCAGATTTCCTTTTCGGTCGAAAGGCAACAGCCCCCTTTCCTATCTTTTTTAATCAACGCAGCTACACATACATATATATGTTTACACATATTTTCCGTTACCTGACCTATTTTAAAGAATTCTACATAATCTGCACAAAAAAATCGAAGTGAATCTAATTAATCTTAAAGAGTAGAAGAATTTCTTTATAAACTAAACAATTCATTCCAACAGAATTCAACCTATACAACTCCCCTATCAAAATTTATTCTACACAATTGCTTAATAAGTATTTCACATACTAACCAAAATAAGATATTAAAATCCAGACACAAATCTATAATTACCATCAAAACGTACTAGAACTGCAAGGATTCAAAATCCTTTTTTGGTTCTTGATTCCAACAACGTTTGATTGCCCTAAAAAATTTTATTTTCTTTTTCTCCTTCTTCCTCCCTCTCTCCGGACCCTCACTCTCTATTCTTCTTCTTCTTCTTTTTTGTTTTGTGTGTGTGCTTTTGGTATAGGGTAATTTGGTCTCATATTTATAGATAATATCTCTAATATGGTTGTATTTACCAAGAATCTTTTTCATATTATAACTATGTATGTATTCTTTCATCAACTAGTAATTATCCATTCTCTAATACTTGTCATCTATTCAATTTATTTTTCTTTTATTATCCATCTTTATTATTATTTATTTTTAATTCCCAGGTATAACATGTTTATTATTGGCAGTTAAGCTTTTTTAGAGTTCAAGAGAAGACCTGTCCCTTTCTAGAATAGTATATATTCAAAGAGGTATGTTTGTTTCTTTTTGCCCGAATTTGTCAAAACATGTCTTCTTTTTGACGACGATGGCTCCGTTTGTATGCTTTGGCTAGCCAATGTATTTGTAGGACAATAGGATGTTGCCACGTGTTATATCCTTCTTGTGCATGTCCATCAAGTGTCGTCACATGTCATATTGTACGGAAAAATTGTTTACATAGTGCGGGTTGCCTTGGTCAAGCCAAGGTGACTTGTCTGGTAGTCTTCGTTGACCTGACTCTCGTGGCTAAGGTGAAGGCTATTAGAATATGAAATTCTTTTAATGAAGATTAAAAATTTTCAAAAAGGACAAAAAAGTCATTTTATACTTTGGAAAAAACAGAGGATTAATCAAATAAAAAAGTAATATTGATCTCAACATAGATCTCTAAAAACAAAGATCAATATAGACATAGATCAATCCATGTATACATATATCTCTCAGAAATAACATCTATTTGCAAATTTGAAAGTACATTGTCCAATATCGATCTCTCATGTTGAAATACGATGATCGATCTATGTATACATCAGTTCTTCAATAAAGATACATAGATCGATCAATGTTGGTAAGGTGCAAAATGAAAACCACAATGCTCAATGTCGATCTCTCCATCTGAAAGACATAGACGATCTATGTCTGACCAGTCTCTAAAACTGAGACATAGATCGATTGATGTTGCCCAGAATTCCAATTTGTATAGCTGTTGCAAAAGATCCAAGGTTATTTGAAGTGTTTTCTCTCTTCAATCTTTTCCAAATCGATTGTGGACTCTTCCCAAAGTTTATAATGGTCTCTTGACTATTTTACACCAATATAAACACCTGCAAGGTGGCTATTAATTATCAAATTCAAGTATAAAATGGTTGAAGACTATTTGGACATCTTCAAAACACTTAATAGAAAGACTTCCATGGAGACTGCAAAAATGAGATTTGCACTCCTTTATATTGGAGAAGCTCAGATGAGGGATTTAGACACTTTCATCATCTTCCAAGCTTCATTTTCCCTTGTTGTAAAATGCTCTCAAAAGTGAAAAGTGATTAAGGCCTATTAAGCTCTTGTTGTTTTGTCCATTGTTGTATTGTGAGAGTCTACTGCTAGAAGAACTAAACATATTTGATCTCTTGCTTTTGATTTAGTCATATCTGAAAACTTTACTATCAATTTTATACCAATTGAATTGTTTTGAAAACCTCACCAATTATATACCAATTGTTTTCAAACTTTCAAAACTCATGTTTTTAAACCTCACCAATTCTACACCAATTGTTTTCAAACTTTCAAAACTCATGCTTTTAACATACGTGCTCCCCCTCAACTTATACTCTCCCCTTAACCTATGCGTCAAGCCAATTTAACACCAATTAAAACTTATACCAATTGAACTTAACATATTATTCAACTCAAATAATGACTTAACAACTAAAATCCTGTTCTTATTCTATCTCTCCCTTTATTTTGCAAATCATGCAAAAGATAGAATTATGCGATTGTATCGTAGGTTATCATACCTAACTTGGCTCGTAAATTTTCAAAAGTGGCTTGATTAAGGGGTTTGGTGAAAATATCAGCAACCTGATGATCAGTTCTTATATGGTTTATGACTATATCCTCATTTTGAACATAGTCACAGAGAAAATGATATCTTACCTCAATTTGTTTGGCCTTAGAATGAAATACCGGATTCAGAGAAAGATTGATCGCACTTGTGCTATCGCAGAAAATTGGAATCTTATTCATTTTAACGCCAAAATCACTAAGTTGTTGTTTAAGCCAAAGTATTTGAGTAGTGCATAAGCTTAAGGCTGTATACTCGTCTTCTGTGGTAGAGAGAGCTACACTAGCTTGTTTCTTATAAACCAAGAGATTAGGTTGGTTCCTATGAATTGACATGTACTGCTAGTGGATTTTCTATCTAACTTGCAACAACCATAATCAGCATCACTATAAGCATACAGTTCCAACTTAGCGTTTCTATCATACCAAAGTCCTAAGTGAGGTGTGTGTTTAAGATATCTAAATATCTTCTTCACCGCATTGTAATGTGATACTTTAGGACAAGATTGAAACCTAGCACACATACACACACTAAATATGATATCAGGCCTTGAAGCGGTTGAGTATAATAGTGATCCAATCATAGACCTATATAGCGTGTCATCAAAAGATTTACCATTTTCATCCTTATCTAATTTGGTGCTAACACTCATAGGGGTAGGTGTTGGTTTCAACTCTTCAAATCTAAACTTCTTAATCATATCATTGACATACTTAAGTTGGCTAATTTGGATTCCTTGAGGAGTTTGTTTGATTTGAAGCGCTAAGAGGTAGTTCAATTCTCCCACCATTGACATCTCGAATTCAGACTTCATACACTCTTCGAAGTCTTTTACTAAGGTAGGGTTGGTTGATCTAAAGATTATATCATCTACACATATTTGGACTATTAACAAGTCATTATCTTTTCTTTTTAAGAATAATGTGTTGTCTATGGTCCCCCTTTGATAATTGTTTGCAATAAGAAAGTTTGCAAATTTATCATACCAAGCTCTTGGAGCTTGTTTCAAACCATATAAAGCTTTCTTAAGCTTATATACATGGTTAGGATTCTTTAGATCTTCGAATCCAGTGGGTTGTTTGACAAAAACTTCTTCTTGGATGTATCCATTCAAGAATGCACTCTTGACATCCATTTGGAAGAGTTTAATGTTGCTTAGACTTGCAATAGCAAGCAACAACCTAATGGCTTCTAGTCGTGCAACGGGTGCAAAGGTTTCTTCATAATCTATTTCTTCTTGTTGATTATAACCTTGTGCGACTAGACTAGCCTTATTTCTGGTAATGTTACCTTGTTCATCCATTTTATTCCTCAATACCCGTTTCGTTCCTAGTATAGTACTAAGTCCCACACGTTGTTCCTGGTGAATTGGTTTAACTCCACATGTATAGCATCTATCCATGATATATCACCTAAGGCTTCCTTAACATTCTTAGGTTCTAAGTGTGAGATTAAGCTATGTTCTTCAGCTTGACTTACGTTTCTACTAGTTCTAACCTGGCTAGATTGCTTTTTGTGCTCATGATCTTGATATGAAACGATTGCTATAGATCCCTATGTTAATCTCCTTGAGGATATAGTCCTTTTCTTCCTATGAGACACACTTCAGGAATGGTTGGAAAAATGACCTCCCCTAAAGAACCCATTCAAAACAGTGTACTTGGCCGCCTTAGTGCGAAGCTTGCGTGCTGCTTACTTGTCTTGCAACTAAACGCCATGCTTTAAGAAGCAGACAATCTTGTCTATCCAAGTGTCATAGTAGTCAACTTGAAGCACCTCGGCTGGGTCATAAGCTTTGCATTTAATAAGCCACCATCTTTTTGCCCAATACTGTTAGAGTGAATGATGCTAAATGAGACAGTGCATCAGCCATTTTTTTGGCTGACCTAGAGGTGGGTTCGATTTCAAACTTTTTGAACACAGCCTTGAGCTGCTCAACTTTGGATAAATATCGCTTCATATGATCCTCTTTGGCCTCATAGTCTCCATTGACTTGATCTACAATGAGTTGAGAATCAGATTTAACCTTTTGAGCCCCTAGTTTGCGTGCCAAGCTTGGGCCAGCAATCAAGGCTTCGTACTCGGCTTTGTTGTTGGTTGTATCGAAGTCGAAGGACTTATGATTAGGAGGCATACTCCAATTTTATCTTGGGAAGATGACCCATCCACGAAAATGATCCAATGACCCTCCTGGTGCTGCTACCAGAATCCGTTTAGGGACGAATTCAGCCAAGGCTTGGGCTTCAATTGAATTCCAAGGTCGATAATCGATATCGTACTCGGGCAATTCTATTGCTCATTTGGCTAACATATTTGGCTTTGGAAAAATTTGCTTTTGTGGTTGATCAATCACGACCACATGGGATGAGATTGAAGGTAGGGCCTAAGATTTCTTGCAGCTAAGATCAATGCCATAACTATCTTCTCAGCATTTGTGTACCTACCTTGAGGCCCATGCAATGCTTTACTGACAAAGTCTATTGGACTCTACACGTTGTTCTCCTCTTTAAGCAGAACAACACTCACAGCTTCGTAGCAAATGGCCAAATATATGTATTGTATTAACTTTGGCCCGCTCGTCGTAACACTGGAACATTGATATTTTTCTTTAGAATATGGAATAAGGGAAGCAACTTCTTTTCCTACCCAGACAAATTGTTTAAGGTCACGATCCTTCCAGTTAGTTGATGTACTTCTTTGATGTTTCAAGGGTATGCATATTAGTTGATGTGCTTCTT
Organism: Eustoma russellianum; assembly: GCA_036186865.1. Classification (NCBI taxonomy): domain Eukaryota; kingdom Viridiplantae; phylum Streptophyta; class Magnoliopsida; order Gentianales; family Gentianaceae; genus Eustoma; species Eustoma russellianum. The sequence goes on along the minus strand of AP025067.1, from coordinate 7,469,672 downwards.
TGATGTTTCAAGGGTATGCATATCCTTCAAGCCTTTAATTTTACTCGGGTTAGTCTGAACCCATTCCTTGGAAACTATGTATCTCGAGAATTCACCGCTGCTATCCATAGAAGTTCACTTCTTAGTATTAATCTCATTTTGGAGTCTTTGAGGATGTTAAACACATCCGTTAGATTTTGGATATATACATCAAGAGTCATGTTCTTAACGAGCATATCATCAATATAAACCTTCAAGATTATGTCGATATGATCTTTGAAAAGAGAATAATCCAGCCTTTGATAGGTGGCTTTTATGTTTTTCAACCAAAATGGCACAATGGCTAAGAATAAGTGCCAACCGTTGAGAAATATGTTTGGATAATTTTCAAAGTCATGATTTTAAGTGGTGAATACTTAGAAATGTCACATATGGTGTTATAAGGGGTTAAAGGTTGAAAAAGTGAAGAAAAATGACGTGGATCTCTCATTCAGAGACACATGGATCGATCGACGTATGTCAGCCCCTCATGTGGATCGATCCATGTTGAACTGAGAAGAACCAAAATTTCTGTAAGACGTCAATCTCTTACATGGATCGATCGATGTACGTCATCCCCTCACGTCGATCGATCGATGTGGTTCTGTGAGACATCGATCTCTGAAGCTGAGGCACTTCGATCGATCGATGTCCAGGGTTTTTAGAAATATTTTTCTAAAATGTGATAAAATGGTTGTTTTCATTTGTACATGATTTATACATGTTCATTATGTGATTATTATGTGTTTTTGGTGATTATTATTGTCTTGTGACTAACATGCCTTGGAAGTTTCTACAACATACCAAAAAGGGCAAAATTGGTATTTTGAGTTTTGTAGGAACATCACATGATGAAAATGTTTCAAGGATGTATTATCATCCTATTTATCATGACAAAGGTGGAATTGTGATTATTTCTGACCATCGGGGTCATTTCTGGAGTTTTCTCACACCAGGGGTATTTTGATCTTTTCACACCCCTAAGGGTATTTATGGTATTTTCACTCAAGGAATCTCTTGAGCATATTATTATCTTCATTTTGGAGCTGTGTTATTATCATTTTGAAGATAATATGGTGATCTTATGTCTTATTCTCTCAACCGATGATATTATTGACTATAGCTGGATATGTGACGATTTGAGATGTCACATTCTATTTTTTCTCAAAGACCCTCTTATATATGTTATAAGAGAACATTTATAATCATTATTCAGAGATATTAAAGGTGTCAAAGGTGTGGAAATGTTATTGACATATAAGAAGAAATATTGGGGAATTTCGGTGTTACACGTTGACATAATCTTGTCAATTGTTATCTATTTATTTCTTCTTCAAAAATCTGAGTTGCTACACATATATACTTGTTTAAAAACGTGAATATGTTGGTGGATATGATGTGGAGTTCATTTTATGAGTTGGAGACAAATGGACCAACCAAAAAGGAGCTAGTTGGCAAAATTGCCAACTTGGAAATTTTAAATATAGCCAACGGCTATATGCTACTTCTTGGAGTGTTTTTCAGCAGATTTTTGGAAGTCAAATGGATCTCTCACATGCCTTATTATTGTGCTTGAAGTTGGAGATAATTTGGCGGTATTATCCTTTCTTATTTTATTAAGAAAAATCAAATTACATTTGTTGGTGAAATTCTTGGTAGCCAACGGCTACATTATAGCTTTGGAGCTGAAATTTGATTTTGAAATGGTCTACTCCCACATGCCTATTTTCAAGACTAGAAGTTGAGGTATTCTTGTGGCATTATCCTTCTTATTATCTACATTTTGCAAAGGATAAATGAGACTATGCCAAGGTGGAAAATCGGCCAACAAGATAACATCCAAGGTGGACCAATCATGTTGTTTTATTTTGCCAAGTGTACTGTAGCGCCCCTCCCGAAACCAGGGTTCCGGCTCAGTGCACCCGCCGTACTCTACTCCATAGAATACAAAGCGTCGATACTATACATGTACATGTCGACATGAATAATGAATCGATAAGCGGAAGCAACATAACATAAACAAATCTTCATCGACATGCACTGTACTACATCATAAACTATACAATCATCATATATAGAATACTGAAATCATATATCATACATCATAATCCGAAACTTAATGCCTTCGAAATAATCTCTCAGTATGCTCTTCGTTATCAATGGTCTATCTAGCATGTCTTCAACGAGCCTGTATATTGATACCTGTTATCTGGAAAATTATAAATGAGGCAAGTATGAGCGATAGCCACCGACTTTTAATCACTCAGCAAGTAGTCTTACCAGATACGACATGTGGATCATACATGGGAAGACGGGGTGACAAATCATAATAACCATAAATTTTGAATATAATAAGCACGTCTCCTTTTTAACAAGTAAGTATCATATCATATATGTAAAAACAGGTAAATAAGGAAGATTTCAAAACATACATAGCATAACAGCATCTCATTCTGCTTAATCCGTAACATCATACTACATCCATACTTAACTCCTAATCCATACTTATACCATCTTTGCCTACCTTACATGTACTACATTTTCATACTTAACACTACCTTGTCCACTGTAGTGCTGTCATATACTTAAAGAATTCTTACTCATAGCTCTAAGGTAACATGGTCATGACGTGATGCATAAAACATGACTTTTCATAAACGTGACATTTCATAACTTGACATGATTTTCATAACTTGCATAAAATGACATATTCATAACTTGCATGACATGACATTTTCATAACATGAAGACATAACATTTTCATCATTGGCTATAGCACTTTTCTTAAGAATAATAACACACGACATACCGATTGATTCCCCATATAATACATGTACGACATAAACATCATAACATATGTACATGTACCAACGGTGACGCACTATGACAGAGATCCCGTGTCCCAGACCCGGTGTTACACTCAGCCACATACGTAATCATATGCCCCTGACATCTACCAACCCGGTACCAATGTCACACTTGCGAACATAACATGATCGCAATCATGAACATAACATAACATATCGTGTGTCGATGAAATCAATCGTCTCGCGTTTATTATTCACATGCATATGAATTTTCAAAACATGAGATGTGACAACATAACTTTGCAAATCTTGTTTTCATGCAACGTGAGACTCGGTCAAATAAGGGTATCTTATCATTCTACATCTTGTAACATCATCACTTACTTAATTTCCTTCTACATATCACAACTTAAAGAAAATACCATTTTCACCTCCAATAAATACCATTCGGCTATCACACTAAAACAGCCCCCTTTTTTCATTATCATCACTCAATAATTTGGTAACTTCTATACCATACATACATTTCATAATTCATAACTTAAATGCCTACATCATGAAATTTCTAATTACCTTAACATTTCATCTTAGATTTCATAATTTACATCTTATCATAACCTACCTATATTAATATACATAACATGTAACATATCATATACATACATTGTAAAAGTTGGTAGTCTCATACTTACACATACATAAATATGGACTATTTATGTTTCATACTTTTCATAACATAATACATAAATTACATACTTAGCCTACTTTCATAATTTAACATATTCATCATATATACATATATACTTGTGTAAAAATATGATGAAATCATTTTTCGTCACTAAGGCCTTAAGGCCGAATATATATATACATAGTATATACATATATAAATCATTTTATGATATATTATGTAATATCTAAAACTTATTCATTTTTATATTGTAACATATATATTTGTATACAAACATTTTAAAAATCATTTTTACACAAAGAGGCACCATGGCCGAATACTATACATACATATATAAAGTCATTTTATTTTTGAAAATTCACTACATATTCATTTCCTTATCATAACATAAGTATGGTTCATATGTACATCAAAGTTAAGTCATTTTATCAACAACCAAGCAAATGGCCGAAACATACATATATATTTGTAACAATTTATATACTCTACATATATAGATATATATAAGTCATTTTAAATACCCTTATTCATATTTAATATATATACTTTTGTGTACATAATACATATAAAAATTATTCATAATCACAATAGAACATAAAACCGAAATATATATATATATATATATACACAATACATATGTACATAATACATAAAACATAATACACCAATACTTATTCATTTACTCTCTTTAACATATATATTACACATATATATACATAAAACATATAAAATAATATTTTAACCTTAAAAATGGTGGTCCCACATCAATACAGCTTCGTCAATATCTTCTCTCATGGTGGTATCGCTCGTCCCCTTTCCACACTAATTGGAGTTTATAAAATCGTGATCCCAGCGATAATAGTTCATCGTATCTGGTGTGCTTATACTTCCCTGATCTATGGTGACAGCGCACATATCACAACGTCTACTCTTCGGTTCTCTATACAATATGAGATTACTTTGTGGCATAAAAAGATTGCGGGCTCTAAGTTGTCTGCTACATCACGGCATATTTTCAGTTGGCTGCCTGTTGTTCGGCCTCCTCGTCCATTGATTGTTCGCTGGATCACGCCACCCACAGGTAGATTGAAATTAAATATTGACGCAGCTGCGGGTCGCAGTTACGCAGCTGGAGGAGCAATACTGCGTGATCACAGGGGGTCCTGCGTTGGAGCACTTTCTTTTCGCCTCCCTTTAAGCACGCCCTTACAAGCAGAGATACAAGCAGCAGTTTTTGGTCTCTTTTATTTCTTACCGCTCTACCGATCCATCATACTGGAATCGGATTGCTCCCAATTGCTAGACCGGTTGACTCGACCATCCATTGTTCATGGTAATCCACATCTTCAACGGCTACACTCACTTGTTCATACACATCATCTCCCTTGCTATCACGTTTATCGCGAGGCGAACATGCCAGCACATTATTTAGCGCAGCATACAATGATACACCCATGCACGGAACGTTTTGCCTCGAACACTCTACCTTCATTGGTCCGTGCGGCGGTCACACTGGATCTGACTTCTGTTAATTTGCGGGTGCCATGACTACAGTCTTCTATAAGGATTGGCCAGAGTCCCCTTCTACTGCCTGTTACCTTAGAGTGACAGGCAGACACGGTATGGTTGCACATACATTACTCTATGTTTTATACTTCATACTTTTCATGTGTAACGAGCCTTTTTGTTTCATGGGAGTATTTTGGATCTATCATCAACTGCGTTCTTACTTATCGCGCATGGACAAACTAAATGGCTGGGTGCATCGCTGCGTAAGGCTTGCTCCCATACTGGATCTTTTTGGGCTTCATATGGCGGGGTTCTTACCATTGTCGCCTTGGCCTTTTGGTCAAGGCGACTCGGGTAATCATTCTCATACTTGGTTCATGTTTCTTCTTTTGGACACTGCTGCTCTATTCATGTTCTATTCCTGTTTGTGCGAGTTTCAAATCATAATGGCGAGCCTCATTCCGGATGTGGACACTGCATTTTCGGACCTCATAACGTGGCAGCCAATGACTATTATTTCTTCTTTGTCGCCTTGGCACTTCAACTGCCAAGGTGGCTCTGGTACGTGCTTGCTCCATCAGTCTTTGATTGCTCAGTTTCATGCTTATATTGACCACTACTCTCTCTGGATGTCTTCTGAGGTTTGGACTTTCAAGTATGCTACAAGACACAGATGCGGCCACCTAAACTCAATCAGCTTTTTCCTGTACACGCCAACGACATTCAAGGATTTGTACCACATATTGTATTCTCATCATATCAATGACATTCATATAAATATGTATGCTTTTTCCTTCGCCAAGGTTTTATCCACAAGGGTGGTTTTACTTGGCAAGGTTTTAATGCGGCATATCATATATGACTGGAGATATGTCATTATTGCTTCATTATTTTATTATTTCGAGTACTCTGCCAATGTAATATGGTTTTCCTCCGCCAAAAGTGAGGCTTTGCATGAATAAATACAATTTCGTTTTAAATATATATATATATATATATATATATATATATATATATGTACATCTATCCGTACATATATATATATATCCAAAAACCGTATATATATATATATACACTTTTATACAAAATCATGTATTTGTATATATGCATCTACACATCTATACATATATATATATATATATATATATATATATATATATATATATATGTAAATCTGTATATACATATATAGATCTACACACTTAAACATATATATATATATTTTTTTTTATTGAACAAATATTTTATTAATATCCTCTCTTATGGTGGAGGGAAACCATATTACATGTATACATCCTGAAATGCAAAACAGTAGTATAATGCTTCTAATATTTGTAGTCTCCAGTCATATATGATATGCTTAAACACACACACACACACACACACACACACACACACACACATATATATATATATATATATATATATATATATATATATATCAACGTATCTATTTTATAATATTTATATATATGCATGTTTATATATGATGTATATATATGTATATAGCGTGCGTTTGTATATGTATATAGTGTATATATGTAAATACCTATTACTCAAACATAGATCTATACTTTCCTGAGAGAAATCTTGAACATACTACATGATGATCCAACTTTGATATGAACATAAATACTTAATATTTGTAAAACCATGTAGGATCTAGGAAGAATACTTGTCTTTACCACTTTTCTTACACTTTAAAGTGAAGGTTCTTCACTTGACTTGAAATAAAACTTCTTCTCCATTCTCCTTGGTCACGTTTTTGAAAGCACAACAAATGGGATAAGTGATCAACTTAGGAAGCTAGTAAATGGAAGAAAGTTAACTTAGGTACATATGTTTTCTTACCTTGAATGGAAGAGGGTGTTTGAACCTTGCCTTGTATAGTATGAGGTGAAGAATGGTGTTCTCTTTCTTGCTCATTCAAGGATAACTCACGGCCAACAAAGGAAATGAAGGAGTTGGAGACTTTGTTTGCTTGGAGGAGAGAGGAGGGAGTGTTTTGTGTAGTGTAAGAAATGTGAAATGGGTGAAGTGAAGAAAAGAAAGAGGGTTGTCCTCTTGTTTACCCTCAGCCAAAAGTTGGAGAGGAAAAAGGAAAAAAAATGTTAATCGTTTGGTGTAAGAAAGTGAATAGATGGTGGTGTATTATAATTTTATAAAGAAAAAGGAGGTGGGTAATAGTTAAAATAAAAATAGTTGTCTTCCTTTTTGTGGTGTAGTTGACGTGAATGGTGAGGAAGAAAGAAGATTAATTATTGTTTTGTGGCATGTGAAAGAGAATAGAAGAAAATGAGTAGTGGGTGTAAAAGTGTGTAAAGTAGGTGGTGGTTGTTTGCCATGTGAAGAAAGTAGAGATTCCCCCCACTTGGATAAGGGTTGGGCGGCCATGTAGGGAAAGATGGGGAGGGTTTTGTCTTTTGTTGCTATGTAGGATGAATTGAAAGAAAATATGATACTAGTGTGTATTATAGTTATCGTGTCGGGTATTTTTATTCGGTTTGATTTATCTCTATCGACTTATGTTGCTACCGACTAATTTATTTAAATACCTTGTATGTCCGATACAGTCATTGTCTAGTTCCAACCAGTCTCGTTATATCCATTAACTTACCTTAAGGTTATTTTATGTGTGCTTCTAACCCCGATATTTAATGTCGATGTCTTTATTAAATCTAAATAGAAATTTAATTCTACTGAAATTTCATCAACCTCGCATTTGCGTTCTGTTTTCATCATTTCCACTAGCCCGGAATCTCGGGTCGTAACATGTACAAAGCCAACCAATGATGAGAAGACATTTGGAATTGATGATGAAGAGTGTGACACATGTGCATTCTTATCTCTAAGGCTCAAATCACACTATAAATAGAGGCATTGGTGAAGAAGATGAAACACACTTGAAGCTCACAAGCATTTGTTGAAATTGTCTAGCTTTCATCTTCACCTTCTTGTTGTTATTGTTTTGTTCATTGTAGCAAAGGTGTTCTTGTTGTATTGTGGTGAGCTACAAGCCTCTTGAGCTTCATTTGTAAGATTGATTAGCCATCTTTATAAGGCTACATCAATAGGTGTTAGAGGAGTTGCAACTAAGTGTTGCTTAGAAGGTGATTATCCAAGTCTTGAGTAGGGTTGGTGTATAACCCAAGGATCAAGATTGGCTCTTGTTGTAAGGTGTTCATTTCATAGTGAAATCCAAGGAAAGGTGTTCCTTGGGACTGGAGTAGGTCACATTGACCGAACCAGGATAAATCATTGGTGTTCTTCTCTTGTTTCTTTATTTCTGTTTTCTGCCCGTTTTTTACTGCAGTTTTCATACAACTTCACACAATTTGAAAAAATAGCTAAAAATTTTCAAAATTCGTGATGTTTGGTGGAGTTATACTTCAGACTGTTAGCTTTCATTTGCAACAATAATCACTTGATTTGAGCAAGGAAAAGTTAGCCTTTCAGTCTTTGCAAGATAACTGCTCTAATTTGGCTGCAATCTGACCAGTTTTGAGAAAACTTAAATTCTGTATTTTTCAAGAATTGTTTAAGGTCAGGGCATTTTTGAAACATCATCTGCACATCCTAAGGAGTGTTTTGATATAAAGATCAACCTTTTTGGTTGAGTATTCAAAGAGAAACACGTTTTGCAAAATCAGCAACATTCTGTCCAATTCTGTCCAGATTGACCATCTGAATCTTTTTATTTGTTTGAAGGGCCAAACAATCTTATTTTTGTCTGAGTTCTGGACAGAGTCTTTTTAACTCATTGAATTTTAATTCTGGAAAGTTTCGTAATTTTTGGAGTTGTGTACAATTATTTGGGAATTTTTTAAAAAATGGGTTCTGAATCTGAGGTGGTCTCAGATTCTGTTTTCAAAGGGGATTTTAACAAAGGGTTGTAGTGTAATTTCCGCTAACCACTATTCAGCCCCCCCTCTAGTGGTGTTTATTGCAGGTGCACAGTCCAACATTTGGTATCAGAGCCAGACCAACACCACTCAAAAGAAGCAAGATTTAACACCATACGAACAATACAAGTCCGAGCAACAACGATTCATTATATACTGCTTGTCTCAAATCCAAGGTATATACAATGGCTGTTGTTTCTCACAAAGGTGAGTTGTAAAGTATGTCTACACAACGCCCTCCTCTTTTTGATGGCAATAATTTTGTTCATTGGAAACTAAGAATGAGGCTATTCTTAATGGCTATAGACATCGATTTATGGTCTATAGTTGAAGATGGGCCGTACATTCCAATGAAAGTTGTACAAGTTAGTGGAGTCACTCAAGAGGTTGAAAAATATAAAAGTGAATGGTCATCGGATGATAAAAAGAAAATGTCCATGAATGCTAAAGCTATGCAATTACTTTTGAATGGACTTACAACTTCTGAAGCAGGATATGTGTCAAATTGCATAAGCGCACACGACATGTGGAAATCACTTGTATTAAAGCACGAAGGTACTAGTGGTGTTAAAGAGTCAAAAATAAACATGCTTATGACTGAATTAGAGACTTTCAAAATGTTGTCAAACGAATCCATAACATCTATGGATTTGAGGATTACTACTATTTTCAATGCCCTTGAAGCTTTAGGGAAGTCATTTTCGTACAGTGAAAAGGTTCAAAAGGTGCTACGAAGCCTTCCTGCTGAATGGGATCCAAAGGTGACTGCTATCGAGGAGACAAATTCAATCACTAAAATGGATGAATTGATCGGGTCTCTTAAAGTCTATGAGGTAAAACTGAACCAACGAAAGTCTGAATCGTAAAAGTCATCCGGTAAGTCAATAGCTTTCAAAACAACCGAAACACATGCTAGTAACGATGATAGTAATAGTGATACTGAATTAGACGATGACTTGATATTGATAGCTAGAAAACTTAGAAAGTTTTTCAAACGTCCAAATAAGAACAGACAACGTAATTCTTCTTCTTCTTCTCAACCTAGGAAGAATAACACAAACAAATGGTATAATAAAGAATTAAAGTGTTATGAATGCGGTCAAAAAGGACATATTTCATACTACTGTCCCATGAAGAAAAATAATAATAACAACAATAATAAACAAGCCAAGGACAAGGAGGCACAAATGACAAAGCCAAAGGAGTCTAAGGCAAGAAAAGGGAAACGAGTAATGAACGTGAGCACATGGAGCGACTCATCCGACTCAGAATCCAAAACTGAGGAAGCTCAAGTCTGCTTCGTATCCAACGAGGTATGTTCTTCTTCTGATAGTGATTCTGATAGTGACATGACATTTGATGAAATGTATGAAGAATTCTTAAGAATGCATGCTCACTGTAAGAGGCTCTCTAAAGAAAAGTAGAAACTAATTGAAGAAAATAACAAGTTGAAGACGTCCAACTTGGGATTTTCCGATCAATTAGAATCTCTTAAACAAGAGTCTACTAATACTCTTGATTCTTTAGAGAATAAAATTGAATCATATAGAAAAGATGAACAAAAGTTACAAATGGAAAATGATATGTTAAAGTCTAAGTTAGAAAATTGTGAACATGAGATAGTACAACTTAAGTCTTCTAAACTTAACTTAGAAAAAATATTAGAACAATTTAAATCCGGTACAAACATGTTGGACACACTCATCTCATCACAAAAGTATGGTAATGATAAAACCGGCTTAGGCTATAAAGAAGAAAATGAAAAAAGTGAATAAAAAGACTAAGTTTGTTTCATCAAGTACAAAGTTTCCATACAATACAAAATCAACTTTTCCTGCTACATCTTCTTCTACACCTTCTTCTACTTATATCAAGGCAAAAATACAACACACACCCACCAATATATACACGCATAAACATACATCTAGGCCAAACTTTGCATCTAGACAACCTAGAAATTATGCCTACATGTATACTAATGCAACTAGAAAGAATAAAATGCATACAACTTATTATGAACCTAAGTATATGCAACACTCTTATAAGTCTTATATAAATGCCTACAAACACACTTATATAGCGCCATATAAGAAACAAATTCACATGCCTTATACACATCATAAATCTCTGCCATCATATAATAATTATCAACCATGGCACAACATGTATAACAATGCATCTTCACTTATGTGGAATAATCATGTATATGCTAATTCTTCTTATTTTCCAAATTATAACAATGTTAAAAATGTGCCAAGAAGGTATATTCAAGTTTGGATACCTAAGGGTTATCTAAACAAGAATAATGCCCCTAACATTCAAGGACCCAAATAAAGGGTACCTAAAACTTTGTCTCCGTTGTAGGATAAACGCAAGGAATGCAAGAAGGAGGCAAAGTCAAAGAATCTAAAAACCAAATGGTTTTTAGATAGTGGATGTTCAAGGCATATGACGGGAAACCCCAAACTATTCATCGAATTGGAACATATCAAGAATGGAGGAAAAGTAACATTCGGTGACAACAACAAAGGACAAGTTGTTGGAAAAGGAACAATTGGGGACCCTAACACATTTCAAATACGAAATGTGTTATTAGTAAGCAATCTATCTTATAATTTACTTAGTATTTCTCAACTTATAGATTGTGGTTATAATGTCTCCTTTCTTCCCAATTCTTGTGATATAACAAATGAAAAAGGAGAAACGGTTTTAAAAGGAAATAGAGATGGAAATATTTATACCCTTACCTTAGATAACATGTTAGATGCAAAGGTTAAGTGTCTAATATCACATGACTTAGAAGTAAATTTATGGCATAGAAGATTAGGCCATATAGGAATTTCAACTATTAAGAAATTGTCTAAGAAGAATTTAATTAGAGGTATGCGTAAGTTAGACTTAGATAATTTTCAAATGTGTGAAACATGTATTAAGGGAAAACACATTAAAGAAACTTTAAAACCGAAACATGAAGTGAGTACTAGTCATGTACTAGAATTGCTTCACTTAGACTTATTTGGTCCAAGTAGGACAAGAAGTCTAGGTGGACACTACTATGTGTGTGTCATAGTAGATGATTACTCACGCTACACATGGACATTGTTCTCAACACACAAAGACGATGCTCCATTAGCAATCGAAACCCTTATCAAGCAACTTGAAAACATTTACGAAGAAAATGTAAAAAGGATTAGAAGTGATAGGGGTGGAGAATTTAAAAATAAAGATATAATCAAATTTTGTGAACTACATGGAATCAAACATGAATTCTCACCACCTAGAACACCACAACTCAATGGAGTTGTTGAACGTAAAAATAGAACGATTCAAGAAGTTGCTAGGACAATGCTTTGTGAAAATAAATTACCTAAATATTTATGGGCTAAAGATGTTAGTTGTGCATGTTATATTATAAATAGGCTCACTATTAGAAAGAAATTAAATAAAACGCCTTATGAATTGCTAAACAATAGACAACCTAAGATAGATTATCTTAAAGTATTTGGATGTAAATGTTTTGTGCTGAACACTAAGGATAATCTAGATAAATTTGAACAAAAGTCTATTGAATGCATATTTGTTGGGTATTCTACTAACTCAAGAGCATATAGGTGTTATAATCCTGCATCTAGAAAGATAATTGAATCTATACATGTGAAATTCAATGAAAATGCATGCTTTGAAGTTAGTGATAAACATCAACATAAACAAGAAACAAATGTTGAAAATATGTTTGATGATGATATATTACTTGAACCTGTACTTGATCATCTAGAACCAACTCCCCCTGAACAAGACATGCATGAACCTTTAGATGATATAAATGAAGAAACTTTGCAATTGGAAGATAATGTAACTAATGATCCAAATACATATGATAATGTTCACACTAATGAAACATTTGAACAAGATGAGGGTGAACCTAGTCAATCTAGGGATTGGTGGCATCCTAGAGAATTAATCATTGGGGATCCAAGTGTTGGGGTTAGAACACGTAGAAATATAAGTCAACTTGAAGGACATAGCTTAATCTCACAATTAGAACCTAAGAACGTAAAGGAAGCCTTAGGTGACATATCATGGATAGAAGCTATGCATGAGGAATTGAACCAATTCACGAGGAACAATGTGTGGGACTTAGTATCTAAACCTGAAGATAAGTCTATCATAGGAACTAAATGGGTCTTTAGGAATAAAATGGATGAACAAGGAAATATTACAAGGAATAAGCTAGGCTAGTTGCACAAGGTTATAATCAACAAAAATGAATAGATTATGAAGAAACCTTTGCTCCGTTGCACGACTGGAAGCAATTAGATTGTTACTTGCGATTTCAAGTCTAAGTAATATTAAACTCTTCCAAATGGATGTCAAGAGTGCATTCTTAAATGGATACATCCAAGAAGAGGTATTTGTCAAACAACTCTCTGGATTCGAAGATCCAAAGAATCCTAACCATGTTTACAAGCTTAAGAAAGCTTTATATGGTTTGAAACAAGCTCCAAGATCTTGGTATGATAGATTTGCAAACTTTCTTATTGCAAATAATGATCAAAGGGGAACCATCGACAACACATTATTCCTAAGAAGAAAAGGTAATGATTTGTTAATAGTTCGAATATACGTAGATGATATAATCTTTGGTTCAACCAACCCTACTTTAGTAAAAGACTTCGAAGAATGTATGAAGTTAGAATTTGAAATGTCAATGGTAGGAGAGTTGAATTATTTCTTAGGACTTCAAATCAAACAAACCCCTCAAGGAATTCATATTAGCCAACTTAAGTATGTCAATGATATGATTAAGAAGTTTGGCTTTGAAGAGTTGAAACCTACAACTACCCCTATGAGTGTTAGTACCAAACTTGATAAGGATGAAAATGGTAAACCTTTTGATGACACACTCTATAGGTCTATGATTGGATCACTATTATACTTAACTGCATCAAGACCTGATATTATGTTTAGTGTGTGTATGTGTGCTAGGTTTCAATCTTGTCCTAAGGTATCACATTACAATGCAGTGAAAAAGATCTTTAGATATCTTAAGCACACACCTCACTTAGGACTGTGGTATGATAGAAACGCTAAGTTGGAATTACACGCATATAGTGATGCTGATTATGGTGGTTGTAAGTTAGATAGAAAATCCACTAGCGGTACTTGTCAATTCATAGGAACCAACTTGATTTCTTGGTTTTCTAAAAAGCAAGCTAGTGTAGCTCTTTCTACCACTGAAGCCGAGTATATTGCTTTGAGTTTATGTACAACCCAAATACTTTGGCTTAAACAGCAACTTAGTGATTTTGGCATTAAAATGAAAAAGATTCCAATTTTCTGCGATAGCACAAGTGCAATCAATCTTTTCCGGAATCCGGTGCTTCATTCTAAGGCCAAACACATTGAGGTGCGATACCACTTTCTTCGCGATCATGTTCAAAATGAGGATATAGTGATAAACCATATAAGAACTGATCACCAAATCACTCACATCTTCACCAAACCCCTTAATCAATCCACTTTTGAAAACTTACGAGCCAAGTTAGGTATGATGACTTACGATACCATTGCGTAGTTCTATCTTTTGCATGATTTGCAAAATAAAGGGGGAGATAGAATAAAAACATGATTTTAGTTGGTAAGTCATGGATTTTAGTTGGTAAGTCATGTTAATCATATGCTAAGTTTTGATTGGTAAAGTTTTGGAGCATAGGTTAAGGGGGAGAGTATGAGTTGAGGGGGAGCAACATACTAACATACTATTTAAAAGTTGAAAACATTTGGTGAAATTTTTGGTTATAAGTTGTGACATTAAAATCATGTTAGGTTATTTTGAAAATCATCCAAAAGGGGGAGAATGTTGAGAAATATGTTTGGATAATTTTCAAAGTCATGATTTTAAGTGGTGAATACTTAGAAATGTCACATATGGTGTTATAAGGGGTTAAAGGTTGAAAAAGGGAAGAAAAATGACGTGCATCTCTCATTCAGAGACACATGGATCGATCGACGTACGTCAGCCCCTCATGCGGATCGATCCATGTTGAACTGAGAAGAACCAAAATTTCTGTAAGACGTCGATCTCTCACATGGATCGATCGACGTACGTCATCCCCTCACGTCGATCGATCGATGAGGTTCTGTGAGACATCGATCTCTGAAGCTGAGGCACTTCGATCGATCGATGTCTAGGGTTTTTAGAAATATTTTTCTAAAATGTGATAAAATGGTTGTTTTCATTTGTACATGATTTATACATGTTCATTATGTGATTATTATGTGTTTTTGGTGATTATTATTGTCTTGTGACTAACATGCCTTGGAAGTTTCTACAACTTACCAAAAAGGGCAAAATTGGTATTTTGAGTTTTGTAAGAACATCACATGATGAAAATGTTTCAAGGATGTATTCTCATCCTATTTATCATGGCAAAGGTGGAATTGTGATTATTTCTGACCATCGGGGTCATTTCTAGAGTTTTCTCACACCAGGGGTATTTTGGTCATTTCACACCCCTGAGGGTATTTATGGTATTTTCACTCAAGGAATCTCTTGAGCATATTATTATCTTCATTTTGGAGATGTGTTATTATTATTTTGAAGATAATATGGTGATCTTATGTCTTATTCTCTCAACCGATGATATTATTGACTATAGCTGGATATGTGACGATTTGAGATGTCACATTCTATTTTTTCTCAAAGACCCTCTTATATATGTTATAAGAGAACATTTATAATCATTATTCAGAGATATTAAAGGTGTCAAAGGTGTGGAAATGTTATTGACATATAAGAAGAAATATTGGGGAATTTCGGTGTTACACGTTGACATAATCTTGTCAATTGTTATCTATTTATTTCTTCTTCAAAAATCTGAGTTGCTACACATATATACTTGTTTAAAAACGTGAATATGCTGGTGGATATGATGTGGAGTTCATTTTATGAGTTGGAGACAAATGGACCAACCAAAAAGGAGCTAGTTGGCAAAATTGCCAACTTGGAAATTTTAAATATAGCCAACGGCTATATGCTACTTCTTGGAGTGTTTTTCAGCAGATTTTTGGAAGTCAAATGGAGCTCTCACATGCCTTATTATTTTTCTTGAAGTTGGGGATAATTTGGTGGTATTATCCTTTCTTATTTTATTAAGAAAAATCAAATTATATTTGTTGGTGAAATTCTTGGTAGCCAACGGCTACATTATAGCTTTGGAGCTGAAATTTGATTTGGAAATGGTCTACTCCCACATGCCTATTTTCAAGACTAGAAGTTGAGGTATTCTTGTGGAATTATCCTTCTTATTATTTACATTTTGCAAAGGATAAATGAGACTATGCCAAGGTGGAAAATCGGCCAACAAGATAACATCCAAGGTGGACCAATTATGTTGTTTTATTTTGCCAAGTGTACAAAGCCAACCAATGATGAGAAGACATTTGGAATTGATGATGAAGAGTGTGACACATGTGCATTCTTATCTCTAAGGCTCAAATCACACTATAAATAGAGGCATTGGTGAAGAAGATGAAACACACTTGAAGCTCACAAGCATTTGTTGAAATTGTCTAGCTTTCATCTTCACCTTCTTGTTGTTATTGTTTTGTTCATTGTAGCAAAGGTGTTCTTGTTGTATTGTGGTGAGCTACAAGCCTCTTGAGCTTCATTTGTAAGATTGATTAGCCATCTTTATAAGGCTACATCAATAGGTGTTAGAGGAGTTGCAACTAAGTGTTGCTTAGAAGGTGATTATCCAAGTCTTGAGTAGGGTTGGTGTATAACCCAAGGATCAAGCTTGGCTCTTGTTGTAAGGTGTTCATTTCATAGTGAAATCCAAGAAAAGGTGTTCGTTGGGACTGGAGTAGGTCACATTGACCGAACCAGGATAAATCCTCGGTGTTCTTATCTTGTTTCTTTATTTCTGTTTTCTGCCCGTTTTTGACTGTAATTTTCACACAAATTCACACAATTTGAAAAAATAGCTAAACATTTTCAAAATTCGTGATTTTTGGTGGAGTTATACTTCAGACTGTTATCTTTCATTTGCAACAAGAATCACTTGATTTGAGCAAGGGAAAGTTAGTCTTTCAGTCTTTGCAAGATAACTGCTCCAATCTGGCTGCAATCTGACCAGTTTTGAGAAAACTTAAATTCTGTATTTTTCTAGAATTGTTTAAAGTCAGGGCCTTTTTGAAACTTCATATACACATCCTGAAAAGTGTTTTGATATAAAGATCAACCTTTTTGGTTGAGTATTCAAAGAGAAACACGTTTTGCAAAATCAGCAACATTCTGTCCAATTCTGTCCAGATTGGCCATCTGAATCTTTTTATTTGTTTGAAGGGTCAAAAGATCTTATTTTTATCTGAGTTTTGGAAAGAGTCTTTTTAACTCATTGAAGTTTAATTGTGGAAAGTTTCATAATTTTTGGAGTTGTGTACAATTATTTGTGAATTTTTTAAAAAACGGGTTCTGAATCTGAGGTGGTCTCAGATTCTGTTTTCAAAGAGGATTTTAACAAAGGGTTGTAGTGTAATTTCCGCTAACCACTATTCACCCCCCCTCTAGTGATGTTTATGTAGAAATATGAGGGTTTGAGTGATTTCAAAATAAAGAAATTTGAATATATATATATATATATATATATATATATATATATAAACGTTGAGTATATATATATATACACAAGTGTACATGTATGCATGATAACTTGCCTTATTTAGCTTATATATCATGTTGCCATACTAACGAGCCATGAAGCTTTAAAGCTTACATCATATGGCGAACATTTGTTGAGTTTATACTATTTTAAGGTGGCACAATTAATGAACTAAAGTAGTTCATTAAGTGAAGTACTTAGTTTGATAAACTAAGTAGTTCATTAAAGGAAGATGCATTTGGAAAAGGCATAAAGGCAACATGGCTATGGAAGGAAAGTCCTCTCCTCCTCCCCACATTCATTTCACACGTTGTTATACATATATATATACACTATATTTTCAGATTTTTTTTATAAAAGGCACATACACATGTATTCCAACGTACTACCGACACGTTATATATCTTACGTATGTACGTTAACGTCACACCACTATACTTAACTCATATTTATGAGTGTATCCAGGTCTTATATCATATGATATAAGATATGGTGATGACAAATTAAATACGACACGATAAAAGGTTCTAAACCGAAATTTGTCGTATCGGGCGAATACCGAAACTTTGCCAACGTGTCACGCACTTGCCATAAATAAATGGCCAGCCCATATACATCAAAATTTAATAATAATTTCGTGCACATGACTGTATATTGAGACAAAAATACTTTCCATGTTGGCACACACAAATCACCCCACATTTAGGCCAAAATGTGAAGATTCCAATTTTATTTTTGTCACATGTTTATGGTACCATTTTAAATCAGCCAAGAGCTGAAATTTAAAGTATATATTATATATATTATGTATAACATAATATATATATATCATGTGCAAAAGTTGGAATTTAAATTAGAGAAAAATCGGGTAATCGATAAATATCGAAAATTCGGTTTTCTACGCACTTAACATGGAACGTTTTTCTTGGACATCATGTGACACGTATCTAGACACTTTTTACATATAATATACATCTTAAAGTGTTCTAGAAAATTAAATTAAGGGCTGATTGGAATATTACATGTGTGTATTATTAAATGTGCACTATTTTACAAAGTTAGCAAAAATAAAATTCAGCACATGTATATACATATTATAAACGCCTATACAGCTGAGATGAAGCAGATGTGGAGCCTTGTTGGCATGTTGATTGGTCAAGGATCAATCATACAATATTGAGAAATCAAAGAAAGAAGCTACAAAAGGTAAGTATTCAACATACACCTCTCTTATGTCACATGCTGAAAATCTCAGCATACTACACTTGTCTTGGTCGATTTTTATGTCATTAAGATAACATATTTCAATTTTTTTCATTAAAGGATAAATCAAAGGAGTTATGGAAATGATTTGAATTGTATGTAAGGAAATCAAGTGTGATATTTCTCATATCACACATGCTGAAATTTTTTCAGCATGTGTGAGGAGATGTGGTGGCCGAATGTTCACCCTTTTTGTGTCCAAGTTCATTCATCAATTGATAGCAAGACCTACCATGTATTATTGATTCATTTTAATGAGAAAAATCAAAGTAAATTAGGGATTATCTTGAATAAAAATGCATGATGCACATGCTGAAAATTCAGCATGGCAAGACATCTTAATGGCCGATTTTCTTGAGGATGGAAGGAAGAATTTTTGTGTCTTGCACTTTATGACAAAAATGTGACAATTATGGCATGATTTAATAAATTGATTATTTGGCAAATATTTAGTGTTTATTTCAGATTTTCCATGTCATCAAATGATGACAACATTGAGCCAATCAAAAGGTGCCAAGTAAGCAATGACTAAATGATGGACCAATGGAGTGATGCCAAGTAAGCAAAACATTGTCACCATGATGTCTCACACCATCTCAAGCACTTAAAAGGAAATTTTCAAGAGGGGGAGAAGCATAGGGGGGACGGCTGGACTTCATAAAAAGAAAAGAGAAGAACAAACAAAAACAACACCAAGACTTGCATTCTAAAGTGATCAAAGTGCCAAGCCTCTTTTCTCCTACATCTTCTTTCTTTCTTCTCTTGTAAAAAGCCTATTGTACTTTACTTCTTTCATTCTTGAATAGGCTTCATAGAAACCACCATTCATACATCTTTGTAAAAGATTGATCAAGGTGTGATCAATCTTCATTCTAGCGAGGTGGTGGTATTCGTGCAAATTGTACTAGCAATACAAGGTTTGTAAAGGGTTGGAGTTAAGGTGTAACTCTATCAACCCTGCGGTAAGGTGTACTGCGTGTGTGAAATTAGTGTGAACCAAGGAAGGTGTTCCTTGAAGACTGGAGTAGGTTGTTTATAACCGAACCAGTATAAAATTCTTGGTGCAATTTACTTTCAGCATTTACTTTTCAGTTTCTGCTCTGTTTATACGTTTTGTTCACGTTCGGAAAAATAGAAAACGATTTCTAAAAATTATAAAAATTTCCAGAAACATACATAAACGTTCTAGGGTTAATTTGGCACAAGTTTCAACCCTTTTGGACAAGTATAAGTCAGTCAAACATCAAAAGTTCTGAGACTAGTGCAGTCTGATTTTCAGACTTACAAAGGTTGAGACTTTGGGTGTATTTGACCTACTTCCCAAAAGAATTTTCAAAAACTGTTTCAACCCATTTAAATATAGTGTGTGAAGAGTTATTGGTCAAATTTTCAGATCATTTGGACATTCACACAAATAGGAATTAATTTTTCAAAATCATCTACCGGTTCTGGCAGATTTGCACAATCTGAGTGTCAACGGTATTTGAAGGGGTTAAAGGTTGAATTTTGATTTGAAATTTTTAGGGGACCCTCATAACATCTGAGGCTAAGTTCTCTCAAAATTTCATAATTTTTGGAGACCTCTAACCTGGTTTTAAAAACGTTTTAAAACAGGCCCTGAAAACAGAATCTGTTTTCAGAACTTGAATTGTTCAAGGTTAAAGAAATTTTAAAAAGCACACTTTCCGCACCATCTATTCAACCCCCCTCTTCTAGTGGTGCCTTGCAGATCCTACAAGTGGTATCAGAGAGCAGGAATACTCACTACAAGGAATCCAACGATTCAGTGAGATGGCATCCACAAATTTCAAAACCGAACAAGAAGGTATGTCGAGCCAAAGGCCTCCATTTTTGACGGTGAGTCTTTTATTCAATGGAAACTTATGATGAAACTTTTTCTTATGGCTATAGATATAGATCTTTGGTCAATAATTGAAGATGGTCCATATGTCCCATCTAAGGTATCCACTGTAGACGGAGTTACCTTAGAAGTTATTAAAACTAGACAAGAATATACTAGTGAAGATAAAAAGAAACTGAGTATGAATGCTAAGGCCATGCAGTTACTCTTAAATGGTTTAAGTAAGAGTGAGTCTAGTTATGTGTCGAATTGTTCGAGTGCACAAGAAATGTGGAGAATCTTAGAAATGAAACACGAAGGCACAAGTCAAGTAAAAGAGTCTAAAATTAATATGCTCATGTCTACTCTTGAGTCTTTTAAGTTGTTGCCTAATGAGTCAATTGTAGATATGGATCTTCGTTTGACTAACATCTATAACTCTCTTGAGTCTCTTGGTAAGGCTTTTACTACGCAGGAAAAGGTACAGAAAGTCCTACGGAGCCTTCCTTCGGAATGGGATCCTAAAGTGACTGCTATAGAAGAAAGCAAGGAGACTAAGTCAATAAAAATGGAAGAACTCATTGGTTCACTCAAAGTTTATGAAAACAAACTTATTATTCGGAAATCGGAATCAACCAAACAAGGTAAGACAATTGCTTTTAAATCAAATGAATACGTCTCCCCTCCCTCCGATCACGTAGATAATAGTGATTCCGAATCAGATAATGATGATTTGATTCTATTGGCTAAAGGACTAAGAAGATTCATGAGAAAGTCATTTAGAAATAAAAACAAGGGCACTACATCTAAGAGAAATAAAAACAAGTCAAATGATAAGGACATTAAATGTTATGAATGCGGCAAACTCGGACACTTATCATATGACTGCCCAAACAAAGAAAAGCAAACTAATAAATACCCTGACAAGGAGCGGAACAAAAATAGACTCGTCTCAGATCCTAAACAAAGGAAACGTGCACTAAAGGCCTCCACATGGAGTGACTCATCAGACTCTGAAACTGAGACCGAAGAGGAGACCGCTCAAGTTTGCTTCGCTTCAAAGGCGTCTAATGAGGTATCATCCGATTCTGACTCTGACTCTGAACCTTCTTATGATGATCTTTTTAGTCAGTATCTTGAATTACATAAATTTACTAAGACTCTCGCAAAAGAAAAGAAACGTTTAATTGAAGACAAGAAACTGTTAGAATCTTCTAACGAGAATCTTGTCGCTCAATTAAGCGATTCAAAGAAAGAGTCTTCATGTGTCATCACTGCATTAAAAACCGAGATCTCATCATTAACTTCTCAAAATAATGAAATGAAATCCGCGATTTCAAATTTGAAATCAAGGAATACAGACTTAGAGAAAATGATGAAACAATTCGATACAGGGTCAAACATGCTGCATCGCATCATATTATCGCAAAAGCATGACAGTGACAAAACTGGATTGGGGTACGTTGATACTAACGAAGTATCAACCAAACCAACCAAGTTTGTTGTGTCTAAAAAGGTAGACACCCCTAAGCATCAAGTGGCGTCTAAGATGACGCAAAAAGCGCCCCCTTCCACACGCCCCACTCCCTCATATCATGTGAAATATAATGTTGTACCATATAGATATGAGAAGAAGAGATCAATGCATACACGAAATACATATCATCCACGCACTACGCACACACACACAAGGACATATCACAAACGTCCTTCATACAATGAGTATAGAGGAGTCCTTGGGCAAAGACCCAAAGTACATGCACCACATGTATACTATATCGCACCTTCATCTACTTTCTTGCCATCTGATAGACCGAAAAGGATCACCCAAGTATGGGTACCGAAAGGTACCTTTACTAAAAGGTGATTAACTAACTCGAAAGGACCCAAAATTAAAAGGGTACCTAAATCACCTTTTCACATTGCAGGGAGACCACTCATCAAAAGACACATCAATAAAGTGGTTCCTTGACAGTGGTTGCTCGAGGCACATGACGGGTGACCCGAGCCTATTCTCCAAATTAAAGAAGGTCACAAAAGGCGGATCCGTGACCTTTGGAGACAACAATGAAGGCAAGATCATTGGTAAAGGTACGATTGGAAATCCGAATACACTTCAAATCTCCAACGTGTTTTTGGTAAGCAACTTATCTTACAATCTTCTTAGTATTTCTCAATTTGTTGACAATGGTTTCAATGTGTGTTTCACTCACCCTTATTGTAACATAATAAATAAAAATGGAGAAACCGTTTTAAAAGGAAAACGTGAAGGAAATATATTCACACTATCTATGGATGATGTAGTAGACGCCAAAGTTAAATGTTTTATGTCAAATGAACCCAATGTGAATTTATGGCATAGACGTTTAGGACACATAGGTATTTCTACACTAGAAAAATTGCAACGAAAGAACCTAGTACGGGGATTGCCTACGCTTGATTTAGACAACTTTCAGTTGTGTGAATCTTGCATAAAAGGCAAACAAACACGTGAGTCACTTAAGTCTAAAAATGAGATAAGCACGACTAGAATACTAGAATTATTGCATATCGATTTGTTTGGTCCTAGTCGCACTACAAGCCTTGGTGGGCGTCACTATGCATGCGTGATTGTTGATGACTTTTCTCGTTATACTTGGACTTTATTTCTTGCACATAAGGATGATAGTGCCGTAGAAATCGCTAAATTAATTAAACAACTTGAAAATCAATACGGCGTAAATGTGAAAAGAATAAGAAGCGATAGAGGCAGTGAGTTTAAAAACAAAGAAATGATTTCGTTTTGTGAAGAAAAAGGAATTAAACATGAGTTTTCGCCACCTAGAACTCCACAATTAAATGGAGTAGTAGAAAGAAAGAATCGCACACTACAAGAAATCGATAGAACCATGCTTTGTGAAAATAAATTGCCTAGATTTCTGTGGGCGGAAGCCGTAAATTGTGCATGCTATATTGTAAATCGCCTATCTATAAGAAAGAAAATAAACAAGACGCCTTACGAAATTTTGAATGATCGCATGCCTAAGATAGATTATTTTCGTGTGTTTGGATGCAAATGTTTTGTCTTAAACACAAAAGACAACTTAGATAAATTTGAATCCAAATCAATTGAGTGCATTTTTATTGGGTATTCCATAAATTCAAAAGCATATAGATGTTATGATCCTATCACTAGACAAATCATTGAATCTATTCATGTTAAATTCAATGAATTTGGAGAGATTGATAAAGAAAAGGAACATGATGATGATTTTGAATTAAAACCCGTTTTGGATGAAGATAATGACTCTTTTGATATGCATGAGATGAATGAGACACTAGAAATGCATGATCATATAGAAACGCATGATAACTTAGAAAATAATCAACCAAGATGGCATAGAGATCACCCACATGATCTCATCATAGGCGACATCACTCACGGTGTGCGACCACGTAGAAGAATCACTTCGGATGAAATAAATGAATTTCATGCTATGATTTCTGAAATTGAGCCCAAAAATGTGCATGATGCTTTGAGTGATTCATCTTGGATTGATGCTATGCATGACGAACTTAATCAATTCGTTAGAAATGATGTATGAGATTTAGTGCCACGACCACAAGATAAGACAATTATAGGCACAAAGTGGGTATTTAGGAACAAAATGAATGAAGAAGGAAAGGTCGTTAGAAATAAAGCAAGACTCGTAGCTCAAGGATATAATCAAGAAGAAGGAATAGACTACGATGAAACATTTGCACCCGTAGCACGTTTAGAAGCTATACGACTCTTACTTGCTATTGCTTGCATGGAAGATTTTAAATTATATCAAATGGACGTCAAAAGTGCTTTTCTAAACGGATTTATACAAGAAGAAGTATACGTGAAGCAACCACCCGGTTTTGAAGATTTGAAACATCCAGATCACGTGTACAAATTAAAGAAGGCACTATATGGTCTAAAGCAAGCGCCTAGAGCATGGTATGATCGTTTTGCTACTTTTCTTTTAGAAAATAATTTTAAACGTGGTACTATAGATAGTACACTATTCTTGAAACAAGAAAAATCAGATTTACTTATTATTCAAATTTACGTAGATGACATTATTTTCGGTTCCACCTCTCATAGACTCGTTAAAGATTTTGAAAATTGTATGAAAGCTGAATTCGAAATGTCTATGGTTGGTGAACTTAATTATTTTCTTGGCTTGCAGATTAAGCAAACGAGTAAAGGAATTCATATAAGCCAAGCTAAGTACGTAAATGACATGATCAAGAAGTTCAGTTTTGAAAATTTGAAACCATCCCCCACGCCTATGAGTGTTACTACTAAATTAGACAAAGACGAACATGGTAAAGACGTTGATAATGGATTATATCGATCTATGATAGGTTCTTTACTATATTTAACTGCTAGTAGGCCTGACATTATGTTTAGCGTATGCATGTGTGCTCGTTTTCAAAGTCAACCTAAGGTGTCACACTTAAATGCGGTAAAAAAAAATATTCCGCTATATTAAGCACACGCCCACCTTAGGTATTTGGTATGATAAGGACTCTACATTCGACTTACATGCTTACACTGATGCAGATTATGGTGGCTGCAAGATAGATAGAAAAAGCACGAGCGGAACTTGCCAATTCATAGGAAATTCCCTTATTTCATGGTTTTCCAAAAAGCAAGCAAGTGTTGCTTTGTCCACTACTGAGGCTGAGTATATGGCTCTTAGCCTTTGTTGCACACAGTTGTTGTGGATAAAACAACAACTTTCGGACTTTGGAATTACCGTAGATAAAATTCCTATATATTGTGATAGTATGAGTGCAATAAATTTGTCTAAGAACCCCGTATTACACTCTAAGGCTAAGCATATAGAAGTTCGCTATCATTTTCTTCGTGATCACGTTAACAATGGTAATATTGTCATAGATCACGTACGCACAGAATCACAAGTAGCAGATATATTCACAAAGGCCTTAAATCAAGCCACATTTGAATCTCTTCGTTCTAAATTAGGCATGATTCCTGTTGATGTGATTTAATGCGATATTATTTGATTTACTTTCCTTTTTGACAGGAATCTTTTGATTAACTTTCCAAAATAAAGGGGGAGAGAGAATCATGATTTAAGGGGGAGAGAGATCACTGATTGATCCTAATTGCATGAATCTAGGGAGAGAGATCACTGATTGATCCTAATTGCATGAATCTAGGGGGAGCCGGATTTGAAATTCGAAATTCAAATGTCAAATCTGTGCATAATTCAAGGGGGGAGAGATAACACTTAAATCATGTACACTAGTTATTTTGAAAATCATCAAAAGGGGGAGATTGTAGAAATATGAGGGTTTGAGTGATTTCAAAATAAAGAAATTTGAATATATATATATATATAAACGTTGAGTATATATATATATATACACAAGTGTACATGTATGCATGATAACTTGCCTTATTTAGCTTATATATCATGTTGCCATACTAACGAGCCATGAAGCTTTAAAGCTTACATCATATGGCGAACATTTGTTGAGTTTATACTATTTTCAGGTGGCACAATTAATGAACTAAAGTAGTTCATTAAGTGAAGTACTTAGTTTGATAAACTAAGTAGTTCATTAAAGGAAGATGCATTTGGAAAAGGCATAAAGGCAACATGGCTATGGAAGGAAAGTCCTCTCCTCCTCCCCACATTCATTTCACACGTTGTTATACATATATATATACTATATTTTCAGATTTTTTTTATAAAAGGCACATACACATGTATTCCAACGTACTACCGACACGTTATATATCTTACGTATGTACGTTAACGTCACACCACTATACTTAACTCATATTTATGAGTGTATCCAGGTCTTATATCATATGATATAAGATATGGTGATGACAAATTAAATACAACACGATAAAAGGTTCTAAACCGAAATTTGTCGTATCGGGCGAATACCGAAACTTCGCCAACGTGTCACGCACTTGCCATAAATAAATGGCCAGCCCATATACATCAAAATTTAATAATAATTTCGTGCACATGACTGTATATTGAGACAAAAATACTTTCCATGTTGGCACACACAAATCACCCCACATTTAGGCCAAAATGTGAAGATTCCAATTTTATTTTTGTCACATGTTTATGGTACCATTTTAAATCAGCCAAGAGCTGAAATTTAAAGTATATATTATATATATTATGTATAACATAATATATATATATCATGTGCAAAAGTTGGAATTTAAATTAGAGAAAAATCGGGTAATCGATAAATATCGAAAATTCGGTTTTCTACGCACTTAACATGGAACGTTTTTCTTGGACATCATGTGACACGTATCTAGACACTTTTTACATATAATATACATCTTAAAGTGTTCTAGAAAATTAAATTAAGGGCTGATTGGAATATTACATGTGTGTATTATTAAATGTGCACTATTTTACAAAGTTAGCAAAAATAAAATTCAGCACATGTATATACATATTATAAACGCCTATACAGCTGAGATGAAGCAGATGTGGAGCCTTGTTGGCATGTTGATTGGTCAAGGATCAATCATACAATATTGAGAAATCAAAGAAAGAAGCTACAAAAGGTAAGTATTCAACATACACCTCTCTTATGTCACATGCTGAAAATCTCAGCATACTACACTTGTCTTGGTCGATTTTTATGTCATTAAGATAACATATTTCAATTTTTTTCATTAAAGGATAAATCAAAGGAGTTATGGAAATGATTTGAATTGTATGTAAGGAAATCAAGTGTGATATTTCTCATATCACACATGCTGAAATTTTTTCAGCATGTGTGAGGAGATGTGGTGGCCGAATGTTCACCCTTTTTGTGTCCAAGTTCATTCATCAATTGATAGCAAGACCTACCATGTATTATTGATTCATTTTAATGAGAAAAATCAAAGTAAATTAGGGATTATCTTGAATAAAAATGCATGATGCACATGCTGAAAATTCAGCATGGCAAGACATCTTAATGGCCGATTTTCTTGAGGATGGAAGGAAGAATTCTTGTGTCTTGCACTTTATGACAAAAATGTGAAAATTATGGCATGATTTAATAATTGATTATTTGGCAAATATTTAGTGTTTATTTCAGATTTTCCATGTCATCAAATGATGACAACATTGAGCCAATCAAAAGGTGCCAAGTAAGCAATGACTAAATGATGGACCAATGGAGTGATGCCAAGTAAGCAAAACATTGTCACCATGATGTCTCACACCATCTCAAGCACTTAAAAGGAAATTTTCAAGAGGGGGAGAAGCATAGGGGGGACGGCTGGACTTCATAAAAAGAAAAGAGAAGAACAAACAAAAACAACACCAAGACTTGCATTCTAAAGTGATCAAAGTGCCAAGCCTCTTTTCTCCTACATCTTCTTTCTTTCTTCTCTTGTAAAAAGCCTATTGTACTTTACTTCTTTCATTATTGAATAGGCTTCATAGAAACCACCATTCATACATCTTTGTAAAAGATTGATCAAGGTGTGATCAATCTTCATTCTAGCGAGGTGGTGGTATTCGTGCAAATTGTACTAGCAATACAAGGTTTGTAAAGGGTTGGAGTTAAGGTGTAACTCTATCAACCCTGCGGTAAGGTGTACTGCGTGTGTGAAATTAGTGTGAACCAAGGAAGGTGTTCCTTGAAGACTGGAGTAGGTTGTTTATAACCGAACCAGTATAAAATTCTTGGTGCAATTTACTTTCAGCATTTACTTTTCAGTTTCTGCTCTGTTTATACGTTTTGTTCACGTTCGGAAAAATAGAAAACGATTTCTAAAAATTATAAAAATTTCCAGAAACATACATAAACGTTCTAGGGTTAATTTGGCACAAGTTTCAACCCTTTTGGACAAGTATAGGTCAGTCAAACATCAAAAGTTCTGAGACTAGTGCAGTCTGATTTTCAGACTTGCAAAGGTTGAGACTTTGGGTGTATTTGACCTACTTCCCAAAAGAATTTTCAAAAACTGTTTCAACCCATTTAAATATAGTGTGTGAAGAGTTATTGGTCAAATTTTCAGATCATTTGGACATTCACACAAATAGGAATTAATTTTTCAAAATCATCTACCGGTTCTGGCAGATTTGCACAATCTGAGTGTCAACGGTATTTGAAGGGGTTAAAGGTTGAATTTTGATTTGAAATTTTTAGGGGACCCTCATAACATATGAGGCTAAGTTCTCTCAAAATTTCATAATTTTTGGAGACCTCTAACCTGGTTTTAAAAACGTTTTAAAACAGGCCCTGAAAACAGAATCTGTTTTCAGAACTTGAATTGTTCAAGGTTAAAGAAATTTTTAAAAGCACACTTTCCGCACCATCTATTCAACCCCCCCTTCTAATGGTGCCTTGCAGATCCTACAGTTTATTGCAGGTGCACGGTCCAACACCAACCTCTGTGATGAAAGAAGTTTTGTCGCAGTCCTCGCCTACCAAGGTTATTTGATGATAGCCTTTGAAAACATTCATAAAGTCGAAGATCTCATACCCGATTGTCGAATCCACTAATTGATCAATCTTAGGCAAAGGGTAACAATTTTTGGGCACATATTGTTCAAGTCAATGTAATCTATACACACTCTCTGACTCTTATCAAGTTTTAGCACAACCACAGGATTGGCTAAACAGACAGAATAAAAAAAACCTTCCATAATGTATTTGATGGCAATCAACTTGCCGACCTTGTCAGCGATTGCGTTAATACTCTCGGGAGCAAAATTTCTTTTCTTTTGTTTGACAAGCTTAACAGTTGGGTCTACATTAAGCTTGTGTTTTGCAAGAGCTATTGGAATTCCTAGCATGTCCTGAGCCATCCATGCAAAGATAATCACGAACTCTTTGAGTAGTTGATTCAATAACTTAGCTGACATCTATGTTCTGATTTTTATTACACTTTTCAGCCTTTTTGGATCCAAAATGAAGTCATAAACTGTGTCATCTGACTCTGGTTTCTCCTCGGTTGAAGGCACAATATCGTCAAGGTTGACCTGGTGCATAAACAACTTGCTCTTGAAAACAACACCACAGTAGTCTTATACTACTTACATGTCCTTATGAATTGTTGTCACTCCGGCTCAGGATGAAAACTTCATGCTGACATGCCATGGAGTGACAATTGCTGCCCACTCTATCAAGGCCGGCCTACCAAGTAGGATGTTGTATGATGACTTTTCTTTTACAACGATAAAATCCACCATCAAGGTTCGCCACCTCGGGTGTTTGCCAAAAGTTACTAACAATGTAACTAGGCATGTTGGCTACACTGCCACTCTAGAAAACCCAAACAAAGGAGTTAATACATGATGTAATGACTCGTCCTGTGGTCCAGTGTTTGGAAAATATTATGGTAAATAATGTTATTCGCACTGCATGTATCAATATAAACATGCACCTTAACATGTTTTCCAGAGCCAAGTTGATGACAATGTTTATCACCAACTCTTCATTATCATAACCAAAGGGGACGGAGTACTTAGATCAATAAGTTAATTTGTGTGATAACTTGGCTTTTTGGAACAATTTATTTCAGGTTTCAACACCCCTAAGCTCTGGTTGTTGAGAAAAAGGGTTTGAGTGATTTACAGATGCATGACTTAAATGCTACATGCTTACGAAATGCATGAATGAATTATTACTTGACATGTTTATATGATAAACATGATTTATATGCTTATATATATTGTTGTCATACTAACAAGCCATGAAGCGTTAGAATTTACATCATATAGCAAACATTTGTTGTTTATGTACTGTTTCTGGCAGATTTGCGCAATCTGACCAAAAATGTATTTTCAAGGGGTTAGGAGTGGAGTTTTAATGTAAAATTTTTGTGAGTCTCTTATAACATCTGAGAGTACATTATCACCAAATTTCATAATTTTTACAAGTCTACAACTAGGTCGTTTAATTATTTCAAATTAGGGTCTGAAAACAGAAATTATTTTCAAAAGTGAGGTTTTTGGTTCAAAAGTTTTAAAAACCAAATTTTCGGCACCCACTATTCAACCCCCCTTCTAGTGGTGCTTTACAGGTCCTACAAGTGGTATCAGAGCGCAGGCACACTCACTACAAGAAGATCCAACGATCTTTGTGAGATAGCATTCACTAGCCACAAAACCGAATAAAAAGGTATGTCAAGCCAAATGCCTCCTCCTTTTGATAGTGAGGTAAATTCCGATTCTGAACCATCGTATCACGATTTGTATGTTCAATATCTTGATTTGCATAAATTTGCTAAGACTCTTGACAATAAAGACAAGAAAGTGTTAGAATCCTCTAACACAAATCTTGTATCTCAATTAAACGATTCAAAAGAGGAGTCATCTAATTTGATTGTTTCATTCAGATCTGAAATTAAATCCTTAACATCCAAAAAAAATGAAATGATAGCCGAGATTTTAAATTTGAAATCAAGAAACACGGATCTAGAAAGAATGGTAAAACAGTTCGATACGGGTACGAACATGCTACACCGCATCATTTCCTCACAAAAGCATGAAATTGACAAAACTGGATTAGGGTATATTGAAGATAATCAGGTACAAAATAAATGTACAAATTTTGTTTTATCTTTATCCAAACAACATGTATTTACAATGATCGTAAAGCCTAAGAAGGTGACAATACAGTCTAGCGAGCCCCACCTTGCATTTCATCGCACTACTTCTTTTTCATCAAGTGAAAAGTATAATTGTGTGCCATATAGATATGAAAGAAAGCCATTGATGCATATGCGATATTCATATCATACAAATACATCTAGATCACGCACCATGCACACTAACAGAAATGCATATCAAAACCAAAAACCATATTATGCACACAATGATGTTTTCGGCCATTAGGCTAAATAGAAATTCTCCTAAAATATATTATGTTGCTTCTTCTTCTTCTTCTTTCTTATCACCTTTCGCAAGACCAAGAAAGGTCACCCAAGTTTGTGTACCAAAAGGTACTCTTACGAAGATTGAATCACTAACACTTAAGGACCCTGAAATAAAGGGTACCTACATGATTGTTCACTTTGCAGGGATGATATAAAATAAGATGCAGAAAACAAGTGGTATCACACTATAATTCTGTAAAAAGAATATTTTCATAGAAAAAGAAAACAAGTGGTATAAATGCATGACACTAAAAATGCATGATTTCGGTTGATATGTTATAAATTGCTCTCTATTGTTACATGTACTTTTGATGATATTCACAAAATAAAGGGGGAGAGAAGCATGATTTAAGGGGGAGCACAAGACGATATGGAATTCAAAATTCAAAATTCAAATTTGTGCTCAATTGGAGGGGGAGCGATCACATTTAAGTCATGAACCAATGTTATTTTGTAAATCATCAAAAGGGAGAGATCGCTGAGAAAAATAGTTTGAGTGATTTACAAATGCATGATTTAAATGCTACATGCTTAAGAAATGCATGAATGAACTATTACTTGGCATGTTTATATGATAAACATGCTTTATATGCTTATATGTATTGTTGCCGTACTAACAAGCCATGAAGCTTTAAAGCTTACATCATATGGCAAACACTTGTTGTCTTTGTACTATTTTCAGGTGCCACAATTAATGAACTAAACTACTTCATTAAGTGGAGTGCTTAAGTTAATGGACTAACTAGTTCATTAAATGAAGACATATTTGGAGAAAGCTTTATGACAACAAATTTGAGAATGGAAAGTCTTCTCCCCATTCCATTTACACGCCTAATATATATATAATATATATTCATATTTTTTTAAAAAAGACGCAATACACATATTTCGACATACTACCGACACGTTACATATATCACAAACGTATGTCAACGTCATACCACTATATACACCTCATATTTATGAGTATATTCAGGTCTTATATTATACGATATAAGTCATGGTGATGACAAAATTATAACGACACGTTACAAGGTCATAAACCGAAAATTATAGTATCGGGTGACTACCGAAACTTCACCGACGTGTCATGTACTTGCCATATAAAGATGTCCAGCCCATATACATCAAAAATAGCCAAAAATTTTGTGGCTCACATGTTCAAGTCAGCCACTAAACCATTCCATGTTGGCACACACAAATCACCCATAATTTAGGCTAAAATTGTGGAGATTTAAAATTCAAATTCTTTTAGGCACATGGGGCGCCTTCTCCATTAGTCACATGAGCTGAATATCTACCTTATTTTATGTAAATTATGTGTGACATAACATATATGACATGTGCAAGAAGTTTGAATTTAATCGGAGAAAAATCGTGTAATCGACGAAAGTCGAAAATTCGGTTTTCTACGAACACAACACATGGAACGTTATTTTGGCATGATATGTAACATGTATCTAGACACTTTTTACACATTCAAGACATGTTAAAGTGTTATAGAAAATTCAAATTAGGTCTGATTGCAATTTACCATATATGTGTAAATATTGTGCATTATTTGACAAAACTTACTAAAATGAAATTCAGCACATGGCCAAGTCATACTACACACCTATTTCACTTTCAATGGAGCTTAGGTGGAGCATAGTTGGCATCTCAATTGGTGGATAATATGCCACACAAGATTAGTGACATAAAAGAGGGCAATACATATGGAAGGAATACAAAATAGCCACATGATGAAAATTTCAGCACATGCTGCTTTGGTTGGGGGATTTTGATGACTAATGACCCTTAATTTGCACCCCAAAAATTAAGGGATTGAAGGTTGGTAGTACGGCAATATTTTGACTACTTTTGAGCACATGTTTTGTAAGTTTTTTTTTTCAGATTTTACAGCTCATTAAAGGATGCCAAGTTGGAGCAATCATCAAGTGACAAGTAAGCATGGCCAAGTCATCCTTCCAATCATGTGGTGCCGAGTAAGCAAGATAGTGTCATCTCTATACAAGGCAATCTTCCAAAGACATTAAAGAAAATTCTCAAGACAGGAAGAAGCCCTAGGGGGGCAGCCACATGTGAATAAAAGGAGAAGAGTAGTGCAAACAAGGCCAAGCATTTCACACATTTCTCTCAAGTGCAAAAGATCTACTACTCTCTTCTTTTACCTTTCTTTCTTCTTCTTCTTGTTCTCTCAAACCTATTGTTCATATATTCTAAATATTGTATAGGCTTTGAATATACCACCCACACTCATTCATTATTGTAAAAGGTTGATCAAGGTGTGATCAAACCTTCATTCAATCGGTGGTGGTGTCCGTGATTCGTTTGCTCGATTGTATTGTTTGTAAAAGGGTGGAGTTAGTGTTTAACTCCAGTCACCCTTGTGGTAAGGTGTTTATTGTGTTTAGTGATAACTGAGGAAGGTGTCCTCGAAGACTGGAGTAGGTTTATTTAACCGAATCAGTATAAAATCTTTGGTGTTCTTACTTTACTGCACTTTACTTTCAGTTTTCAGCATTTTGTATCAATTTCATTACAACGGTAAAAATAGTAAACGATTTTCAAAAATTATAAAATTTTTCAGAAACATAGCCACATATCCTAGTTTTCATTTTTGTCAAGTTTCAACTCATTTGGGTAAGTATAAGTCAATCAAACGTTAATAGTTCTAAGACTAGTGCAATCTGATTGTCAGATTTGCAAAGGTTGAGAACATCAACGTGGTTGACATACTTCCTAAAAGAATTTTCAAAAACTGTTTTGACCCATTCAAATAAATACCTTGAGGGTATTGTCATTAAATTTTCAGACCATTTGGAGTCACCAATTAATCGGAATAAAATTTTCAAATTGGAGAGTACATTAAAACGTATTTTCAAGGGGTTAGGAGTGTATTTTTAATTTTAAATTTTTGTGAGTCTCTTATAACATCTGAGAGTACATTATCACAAAATTTCATAATTTTTGGAGGTCTACAACTAGGTCGTTTAATTATTTCAAATTAGGGTCTGAAAAATATATTGTTCTCAGAAGTGAGGTTTTTGGTTCAAAAGTTTTAAAAACCAAATTTTTCGCACCCACTATTCAACCCCCCTTCTAGTGGTGCTTTACAGGTCCTACACTGGTATTGACCTCTGCAGAGCAGGTCCGCTTGAAATGGTGTATATGACTAGATTGACATTGACCTATGTCGTCTTCCTAATCATCGTCATCGTCCTACTGATGAGGCTTGTTTTGCTGGCGTTGTTCCTCTGAAGGGGACGACAAAAGCCTAACCAATTGTGCAACCATGACTGTGAGTCATATAGTTGTTGTAAATGACCTCTTTCAATGAGATGTTTGATTGTATGCGCTGACGATTTGGTTTCCGCATCCACTATTCAACCCCCCCTTCTAGTGAGTCTTCCAATATATGCAACACTTTACGGTGTGAGCCAGTTGTTCTATATTAAAGCATTAGAATACAAACTATGTCTTAAACATGTGAGCCAGCTGTCTAAACGAGTAAATTGATTAAGCTGGCAACTCTTGAAACAATCTAAGTTCTTTTCCCCTAGAATGTATAGGGAATGTCTTGCACCTTATATGATCTGGTACATTCTTTAGATTCATAGTTGCTGAAACTGAGAAATACGATCATTCGGGTCTGAGATGTTATCGTAGGTGTTTATCTTAGTCACCTTGAAATCATTCACTTCCACATACTCTGTAATAACTTTAGAAAAAGGAGTTTCTTGGACTACCCATGTATACTCTTGGTGGTCAAAGGATGACTTATCCCCAGAACCACCTCGATCATAATGAGTCAATGATGTCATATGCTCGTTCTTTAAGTGATGCAATTTAAATCCCAAGGCCTTTCTTGTAGCCAGTGATGGTTCAGTCTGAGGCTTTTTGCATTTTCATTTTGCGTCCATCATAAATATATCACTTGGTCTGGAGGAATAATCTTCAGACTTTTGGCCCTCTTGGTGGCAATATAGGTGACCCTTGACGGCATGTGTAGCCTCTGGAGCCTTTCCTTTTATTTATTCCACCAGGGCCTGAAAGCACCCATGTTTTGTGCAACATATTGCATAGTTTTGGACCATGCACCTACAATAAACACCACTAGAGGGAGCGTGAATAGTGGTTAGCAGAAATTACACTACTACCCTTAATTAAAACCCCTTTGAAAACAGAATCTGAGACTACCTCAGATTCAGAACCCGTTTTTGAAAAATTCAAAAATCCTTGTACACAACTCCAAAAATTTTGAAAATTTCCAGATCTTAACTTCAAGGTGTTAACAAGACTCTGTCGAAACATTAGACCAAAATAAGATCGTTGACCCTTCAAACAAATAAAAAGATTCAGATGGTCAATCTGGACAGAATTGGATAGAATGTTGCCAAAATTGAAAAACATATTTCTCTTTGAATACTTAACCAAAAAGGTTGAACATTATGTCAAAACACTCTTAGGATGTCTAGTTTATGATTCCAAAAGGCCCTGGCCTTGAACAATTCTTGATTAATACAGAATTCAAGTTTTCTCAAAACTGGTCAGATTGCAGCCAGATTGGAGCAGTTATTTTGCAAAAACTGAAATACTAACTTTCCCTTGCTCAAATCAAGTGATTCTTATTGCAAATGAAAGATAACTGTCTGAAATATAACTCCAAAAAAAATCACGAATTTTGAAAGTTTTTAGCTATTTCTTAAAACGTGAGAATTGGTGTAAAAACTGCAGTAAAAACAGGCAGAAAACAGAAAGGTAGAAACAAGACAAAAAGACCGAGGATTTATCCTGGTTCGGTCAATGTGACCTACTCCAGTCCCAAGGAACACCTTTCCATGGATTTAACTATGGTATGAATCAACTTACAACAAGAACCAAGCTTGATCCTTGGGTTATACACCAACCCTATTCAAGACTTGGATGAGCACCTTCTATGCAACTCTTAGTTGCAACACCTCTACCACCTATTGATGTAGCCTCATAGAATTGGCTAATCAATCTTACAAATGAAGCTCAAGAGGCTTGTAGCTCAACAAATACAACAAGAACACCTTTGATACAAAGAATGGAACAAGAACAACAACAAGAAGATGATAGCTAGACAAATCAACAAATGCTTTCAAGTGAGCTTCAAGTGTGTTTCATCTTCTTCACCATTGCCTCCTATTTATAGTGTGAATTGAGACTTGGAGATAAGAATGCACATGTGTCACCATCTTCATCATCAAGTCCAGTTATCTTCACATCATTTTTTTGCTTTGTACACTTGGCAACATAAAGCAAAATGATTGGTCCACCTTGGAGACATAATGCTGGCCGAAGTTTTGTCACAAAAATAGTCTTGATTATCCTTTGCAAAATGAAGATAATAAGAGAGGATAATACCACCAAAATACCCTCAAATCCTTGCACAAGAATAGGTCATGTGAATGCTTCCATTTGACTCAAAACATCTGCCATAAACAGCCTAGTAGCCGTTGGGTTCAATTTGAAAAATCCTAGTTGGCAATTTTTGCCAACTAGCTCCCTTTTTGGTTGGACCACTTGTCACCAAGCTATAAAATGAGTACACCATCAATTTCACCTGTTTATACACGTTTTTGGACCAATATATATGTATATCAACTCAGATTTTTGAAGAAGAAATCACCAAATAATAATTGACAAGATTATGTCAACATGCACCAAAATTCCCAATATTTCTTCTTGTATGTTGTGATCATTTATACACCTTGAACACCTTTATATTCTCTGAAATATAATGACAAATATCCTCCAATATCATACATAAAAGAGTCTTCAAGAAAGAAATAGAATTTGACATCACAACTCGTCACATATCCTGCTATAGTCAATAATATCATCACGTAAGAGAAATAATATTAAATCACCATATAATCTTCAAAATAACCATAGCTCAACTCCAGAAAGATGATAAGAATATACTCAAGAGATTCCTTGAGTGAAAATACCAAAAATACCCTCAAGGGTGAAATGACCAAAATGCCCCTGGTGTGAGGAAACTCCAGAAATGACCGTGATGGTCAGAAATAATCATAATATCACCTTTGTCATGATAAATAAGATGAGAATAAGTCCTTGATATATATCCACCATATCATGTTCCTACAAAACTCAATACCAATTTTGCCCTTTTTGGTAAGTTGTAGAAACTTCCACGGCACATTAGTCACAACGTATTTATAATCATCAAAAACACATAATAATCACATAATGAACATGTATAAATCATGTAAAAATGAAAACAACCACTTTACCACATTTTAGAAAAATATTTCTAAAAACTCTAGACATCGATCGATCGAAGTGCCTCAGCTTCAGAGATCGATGTCTCACAGTAAGTTTCAGAGTTTGTCTCTGACCTACATCGATCGATCGAAGTGAGGGTTTGATGTATACATCGAGCGATCGATGTGTCTCAGATTTACAGATCGATGTCTCACCGTAAGGTCTTGAACTTTCACTGCCTTACATAGATCGATCGATGTGAGGGATCGAAGTACATAGATCGACCGATGTGCAACAACCTGAGAGATCGATATCAACTTCTTACAAATTTTCAACTTTTAACCATATATAACACCATGTGTGACATTTTTTATGCATTCACCACTTAAAATCATGACTTTGAAAATTATCCAAATATTTTCTCAACACATAGCTTCTATGTATTCCTGATGAGTGATGCACAAAAGTTCATCACAGTGCCCAACCCGTTCATTGAACTCCTGCTCTAACGGGGTTAGACTTCCTATTTCTTCGACGGTGGAAAGACGTTATCATATTAATTTTTCTGGACCAAGGTCTAGCTGGCCATCCTTCTAGTGCCAAAATGATGAAGTTTCAGGCTCACTCTTTGGGTTGGAAGTTTGATTCTTGAAGTAAAACGAGTAATTTGATGGCTTTATCCTGCACAAATGAACTACGTTAGAGACCTCAGAGTTGTTGCTTTGGAGAAAACTCTCTGATGCTCAAGTCAGTTGTGGGTATGTTCATGATTGGCAGCTAAGCTTTTTTTAGTTCAAAAAAGACCTGTCTCTTTCAAGGAATATTGTATATTTTGATAGGAATGTTTGTTTTTTTTCACCTGAATCTGTCATAGCACGCCTTCTGTTTGGTGATGATGATTCTTTTGTATGATTTGGCTCATGTGTGGTACTGTAGGATGCTGTCACATGTTTTCTTTTTCTTGTGCTTTGCCGCCAAGTGTCAACACATATTTCGTTGCATGGCAAAGTTGTTCACGTGGTGTGGGTTTTCATGGCTGAGATGAGGTGACTTTCCTGGTGGTCATGACGGCAATTCTCATGGTTGAAGTGAAGGTTGTGGCCGATGTGGTTAACCTTGGTGCAAATATCTCAGGATGACTCGTTGATGTCAACTCGACAAATGATGGTAAACTGAAGACTGAGCCGGCATTGAAGGGGCATCTTGCGTCTCGTAGGCCATACCGGCTTGACTGTATATTTGAGCATGAGTAGCTGATGTGAGCCATAAACGATATGTACCCTTGTGTGGTTAACTAAGATGTGCCGAGGTGTTTATGAATTTCAGAGTGTAACGTGTTTGTCCTAGGCAATTATGTAGCAATTTGGAGAGATTCACTACCAACAAGGATCCAGCAATTGGCAGTGGAGATTTCTGCTCAAACCTGGTGTTGGAGGGAGTTTGGGGGCATAAGAGGAGGGGATGTTTAAGGAAAAAGTGGTAGTGGTTACTAGTTGCCTATAGGTTGCGTGCCATGCTGGTTGCTCATATATATGATTCAACCGACTTGAAACGTCTGTATCGCATTAACTCTTTTTGTGAGATGCATGTGGATCACACTAAATATGGACTATTTTGGCGTCATGATACCCATGGCCAATTTAGTCTAACAAGCGCATATAAGGTCTGTCGCCTGCAAAAGCCATCTTTTCAGCTAACGTGCTATATTTAATGGCACGGCACGACGTCTGTGTTACGACCAGCACCCCCAGGCTGAGGGAAAAGAGAACAAAAGGAATTACATGGGAAATTAGAATGCGATCATTGTACCACACTTAGTATAATAAGTGTGTAAGTGCACCATAAATTAAAATTTAAGAACTAGTAAAGCCTCATAATAAACATAAGAATAAATTAAAATAAGCATATGAAGAAGTGCACAACCTTTATTAGGAATTAAATTAAAAGAAAAAGAAATAACACATAAGAAAAAGAGAGAGGGACAAAATGGTAAATTACCACCCTACCCATGCCATGGCTGCCCCAACCCCAAGTCATGCAAGACAAACTTGTCTTGCATTTTATTCCATTTCCTTTAATTATCACTTTCACACCCTTATTCTATCAAATAACATTTCATGTATACACTCCACTTTCTTATTTTCTTCCATTTGCTTTTCTTCCCACCATCATTTTAAGTTTCTTACACACCTTAAGGAAGACCCAGTCAAATGCCATCTTCCCAAACAAAAGCCTAATGATTCCCTCCCCACTCACTCACCTTAATTTTGGCCAAGGTGGAAGACTAAGGCTTAAAAGCCTTTCATTCCACATTATTCCTCATTTCTAATCTCTCATTTCTCTTTAACACCTTTTCTCTTAAAACTGTATTCATTCTTCCTCTCTCTAGCAAGAAAGATTTCTTCCACTTCTATTTCCCTTGTAAAACCAAAGGCACCCAAGCCAATGAGGAGGAGAAATTATTCCATTTTCAAGCACACTCCAAGCTCAAATCAAGAATCTTGAAGGTAAGAACCTTCATTTCCTCCCAACACCTTTCTCTTACCATTTCATCTTCCTCACAATGCTCATCACACCTCCCATTCTAGGTTCTCAATAGTAAGCAACCATCAAGAGGTAGAAGGAGTTGTTTTAGTCAAACAAGTATAAATCTTTAAGGTGTTCAAAGGTGAGTCCTCTTAAGAATTAATTGTAGAACCTTCAGAATGTCTTCTTCCTTAATAATGACCAATCTTTCCTCATTTTAGCCATCTTGGCCGAAAGGTACCAAAGGAAGGAAAAGAGGATATCTTTTTCATCTTAAGTGTAAGATTCAAAGGAAAATGCAAGTACTCTTCTTGGTTTCTTCATGTATGTTGAAAAATATATCATTTATGTTCCTATATCAAGATGGATCATACATGCTTATATTCAAATGGATTTTACTATGATCATATGAAAAGAATAGCTTTTGCCTACTAAAAGTATGAAGACTTGTGTGTGTTTCTTGATTGTTTGTCCGTTTGAGGCTAAGAAGATGTCAAAAAGGGACATGCATGTGAAGTTTATGGTAGATATAGGTCTCTTATGTATGTGCATGTCAAGTTTAATGAAAGATTAGGCATGCATGTTCATTCTTGGAAAATTATTGGTTATATCTTGCATATTCTGGAGAAAGTATGTTAAAGACTACACTTTGTATCGTCTTCTTGTACATTTTCTTGATGATTATCATGCATGTGCTCATCCATGATTTTTAGTGTTCATGCATGTTAAAATCCTTGATTTGGCATGATTATGATTCACCATGACTTGTGCTATATTGCATGGTCATAAAAGTGTGTTCTTTGATGAACATTATGTAATCTCCATGAATATTAATCTTAAAATGGGGGCTGTTTTGGGTCTCCTTTATTAGGCATACTTCATCACCATCATTTGATGTGTGTTCATGATAATCATGGCCTAAGGATGTATATTTTTATGGATTTGACTCTAATATGTATTTGTATGTGGTTTTCATCATGACTATCATCATGATCATGTCACTTATGTTTATGTTGTGATGAAAGTCATATTTTTTTTTTTGAGGAAAATTTATTTGTTTAGAATAAAGCCTCACTTATGGCGGAGGAAAACCATATTACATCAGTTCAGAGTATGTGAACAAGTGAAATAACGATCTAAGGATTACATATCTCCAGTCATATATGATATGCCGCATTAAAACCTTGCTAGGTAAAACCACCCTTGTGGATAAAACCCTAGCGAAGGAAAAAGCGTACATATTTATATGACTATCATTGAAATGCATAGAATGTAAATATGAGTACAAATGTTGGTATCCTTGAAAATGGCGCCAGGATCGGATTAAGCTGAAAGTACGATGCGGCAGTGTCACCTCCAGTAGTCCCGTCATATCAATCCAAGGGTTAGGCTTGTGAATGAGTGTGAAGTTCTCCAAGAAAGAAAGACCAGCAGTTGGCAGCGCCAGACGTAATCCAAGACATGAAATAGAATACACCAAGCGGTAGTTATAACACAGTGGAGAATATGAAATATAGGTCAATAGATAAGCAGACATACCGAGCCTGCCTGGATCCCTGAGGAAACAGACAGGATGTGTCAGAGTTCGCCAATCCTTGTGGAAGACATAGATAGTGAGCCAACGCCAAAGTTCTTGCCCCAAATGCGTTCCCCTCCACGTATAGTCAGTTGCGCAAGATGAATATCCCGCAATGTGAAGGTTCCCGGAATCAGCATGCATGAGAGATTGCCAGCACACAAATATACATGCAGCAGCCAAACCAAAATATATATTACACAGGTTTAGTGAAATTTGCCCAATAAAGTAAATCGATAGAATATTGAACCCACCAAGGCTGCCTGCACTAGGAATAGCGCAGGCAGCAACAGTATTACTGTGCCATGTATTGCAAACGCCCATGATCTTACGTATCGCAGCATGTACCAAAACCGGTCGAGCATCCTCATCAAAGGTATTAGGTGTACATGGAAAAATAATATGTGTGTAAGCATGGGGAATGCTTATGCTAAATAGGAAAGAAAGAACAGCCAACATACCCGGCCTGCCTGTACTCCACCAAGTACAGGCAGATAAAAATTGTGTAAGCCAATCCATTTGGAAGACGTTATGTTGACTGTCTACGCACTGTGACTGACGTGAGGTCCAGTGAAACTGCTGCCCTGACAATTGATGGCAGGCTAGAGGCTGTGAAAAATGAAGTGCATGGCGACATCATTGCATGCCGAGCCAAGAAATGAGCTGGCATATTTGCCTCTCTGAACACATGATTAGTTTCCAAGTGATGGCGTGTGACCAACAACT
The DNA here is from genome assembly GCA_036186865.1 of Eustoma russellianum. Lineage (NCBI taxonomy): Eukaryota > Viridiplantae > Streptophyta > Magnoliopsida > Gentianales > Gentianaceae > Eustoma > Eustoma russellianum. The sequence goes on along the minus strand of AP025067.1, from coordinate 7,427,002 downwards.
TTAATAATTTCAGATGGAAGTTTCCGAAGATCGATTGATGTTGCCCTAAACGTTGTAGCAGTTGTGCGCAATCAGTTTCCATAATCAGGGATCTGTATAATGGTAGAAAATATAACAAGCCAAACAGTGCTGTCTGGATTTCAGCCTGCAGCGGTGTACAGGATGGGAGGCGGAATGCGATGGCACGCACACATGCGCCACTAGAGTCACGCAGAATGGCGCCTCCTGCCGTATTGAAACGTCCAACCGCTGCATCAACATTGAGTTTAAATCGGCCTGATGGTGGAGTAAGCCACTTAATCACTTGAAGACGCAGAGGGCGGGGCGTTGGAAGCCATGATAACGGCGTAAATGGACCTGCTGCCAATTTAGTTCCATGAATCGTATAACCCCACATATGAAGATCAAAGTGAATTGTGCGCCGAAATGCAGATATAGAAAAGGAGATCTGATCCCCATATACCAGATTGGCATAGGCACGCCATATATTATAAGCTATAATTGCCGGGACCACAATCTTAAGCACCCCATCTAAAGAAGAAGTGGATGACCTGTACCACCAAGCTAATAAGTATTGTCTTAGCGATAAATTTGTGGGAAGTACACCCTGCAGTTCCGAGGCAAAGAACATCCACACAGGCTGAATTGTGGAGCAATAGAGAAAAATATGATCAACAGAGGAAGAATGCCGCTTGCAGAATGGACACTGCGTGGGACGAGCTGTCAAATAAGAGCCTATATAGTCTTCAAGTGGTAAAGCCGCATGGAATAAACGCCATAGGAATAATCTGATGGATGGCGAATGGTGTTTGAACCAAATGAACTTTGCGGAAAGCAATGTGGGTCGAGATGTGCGACAAATATTGTATGCAGATTTAAGCGCAAATTCCCCTGATGCCGAGGGCTGCCAAGCGAGAAAATTATTAGCTCCAGTGGTATGTGATACACAAATATTATGAATGCGACAAAGAAGCTTCCAAACTGGTGAATCTGGCAGGCGTGGCCGAAAATCCCCCCGACGTCCATATTTAGCGTGCATATACCGACTCCATAGCGTATCGTGCTTATGATATTGCCACCAGATTCTGCAATGATATGCCTGCTGCAAGGAATGTAGATCTCTCAGCCCCAATCCACCCTCCTCTATAGGCAATGTAATAGTGGACCATGCTACCCAATGATGGCGATTTCCCCAATAAAAAGACGCCATTTTCCTGTGTATCATTTTAATGACTGACTTTGGCAAACCTCCTGCTGCCATGACATGTAGAGGGAGCGCAGAGAGAACAGAACGTAGTAACACTAAACGGCCTGCAGAAGATAGTAGTTTGGAGTGCCACCCTTGTAATTTATCATCGAAATGTTGTAACAGAGTAGCACAATAGCGAGAGCGTGTAATACCCTTGTGAAGATAAGAGCCCAAATAACGAAAAGGAAGTGACGAAAGTCGCATTCCCAGAATCTCCTGTAAATCACGAACACGACGCCCCGATAGTCGAGCCGATGGAATCATACTACTCTTGTGGAAGTTAACCTTTTGTCCAGAAGCAGTTTCATAGTCTGTTAAAAACTTTTTAAATCGACAGATATTGCGTTGCGTACCTTGTAGGAAAACAAGGAGATCATCTGCATACGCTAAATGAGAGATGGCAAATGGGATACGACCAAGTCTGAATGAGTGAATATTGCCTGCTGCCACTAAAGCCGATAAGCCACGGCTGAATCCCTCAGAAGACAGAATGAAAAGCAAAGGAGATAAAGGATCCCCTTGTTTTACCCCTCGAGATGGACGAAAAGATGGAGATGGTTCACCATTGATCAAAACTGATAATGTGGTAGCTCGGAGATGATTAAGAATTAACCTGGTGAAAAATCCTGAGAAACCAAAGGTCAACAATAATTTCTCCAAATAATCCCAACTGACTCGATCAAAAGCTTTCATCATATCCAATTTTAAACATAAATGTGAAGTGCCATTATCCAACATGTGAACCATTTCTCGGGCCAATAAAACTTGCGTGGATATATCATACCCCGGAAGAAAACCTGTTTGTTCTGGAGAAATCAACTTAGGAAGAAGGAGTCCCAAACGCGTTACGATAATCCGGGTACATACCTTACTTAGAAAATTCGTCAAACAGATTGGGCGGAAATCACTGAAAGACTGTGGTGAGGATGTTTTGGGTATCAAAGTAATAACTGCACTCGCCATAATGGCCGGCTGCGGAATACCTAAGAAGAATTCCTGTACAGCTTTTTCCACATCAGAATGTAAGACCGACCAACAGGAACGATAAAACATACCATGAAAACCATCTGGACCAGCAGCACTGTGAGGATCCAGATGCCATACCGCCTCTTTAATTTCTGATGCAGTAGGTAGCGTGGACAACCGCGTATTATCCTCATCCGTGACCAGCCGAGGAATGTATGATAATATGGCCGCATGGTTTTGTGTCGGATGTGGTGCAAATAAATCTTTGTAAAAGGAAACAGCAGCTGTCATGATGTCTGTGGGTTCCGTGAGCAGGTGGCCCTCGGCATCTTTTATTTGCTGAATACGTAATTTTGTCTGTTTCCCCTTAACAATAGAGTGAAAGTATTGTGTATTAGCATCCCCCTCTTGAAGCCATTTTACTCTAGCCTTTTGCCTCCAGAATCTCAATTCAGCAGCCGAGGCTTGCAGATATTCAGCCTTAGTCTTATGATAGTTAGCTCGAGTCTCCTCTGTAGGCTGCGCATCTAAAGCTGCTTCAGCCAGATTTAGTTGGGTCTCCGCATATTTAAGGTTTTGAAAAATATTGCCAAAAATGTCAACATTCCACCGTTGGATATCTTTTTTAAAAGAGCATAGCTTGTTATAGAAACCATACATACCACCCGTAGTCGGATAAGATCTCCATGCCTGCTGCATATAATGATGGAAGTCTGAGTGATGCAGCCATGGATCCAAAAATCTGAATTGGCGCCGAGAAGGGACGTTCTGGCGGCGACATAAAAATAATAGCGGCAATATGCAACAAGCAAGATAAAGGGGCTGTTTTGTAGTACTTTAACCGAGGTACTTAAGGGACTTAATAGTAAATTTTTACATTTGAAAAATTATGGAGAAGAGGGCTGATTTAAGAAGCCATGAAATAAGATGAAAAATTAGACCAATTAAGAGGTTGATACTAGTGAAATTGAACTTAAGAGTGGGTTGATTTGGCTACCAAAACCGTGCACTTTAATAAAAGGGCTAAAAGGGAATTTCACATAAGTCATGGTATGAAAACTAAGCTATTTATTGATCCTAGGAGCTGAAAGGGTTACAGGTAAAAAATCAGCCCGACAATTGAGCATACTTGCATACATACATGAAAACGAGTTTTTAAACGATAAGTTTTATTATACGATACATGTAATGTTTTCACCACGCGATACATTTCGAAGGGTTCATGCTACATTATATGCTTTTACAGAAATGTTTGATCATATGATAAGTTTTAAAGAAGTTTAACGAAATATGCCACGAGACGATTGATTCCGATGATATAGTTTATGATACATTATATGTTTGGATGTTCACAGTATACAATCATATGTTTCGCTGTTCGCAGCATACAGTTATACGATTCACTATTCGCAGCATATGCTTATACGATTCGTTGTCCGCAGCATATAGTTATTAGAGGTTGGACAGGCATCGGGTAGGGGATGTGAGTTGACATACAGTATGATACATTATGTTATAGTTATAGATGGCGCCATGACACAGGAACCTATCGGTAGGTTGGTGTCATGGGCGTACAGTATGTTTACAGGAATTACAGGAGAATCAATCGGTATGTCGTGTGCATCATTTATGCATGTAAAGTGACACAGTAAATATTTGACATAGTTTGGAAAGAAAAAGACATGAGTATGTTATGTTTTTAAATGCTTATGATAAAGTCATGTGACAGTTAATTGAGCATATGCATATCACCGGGCCACTCTGTCAGATACATGTTTAGGGCATCAGTATAATTAAGATGAATGAATAGAATATGTGATTCGTGACATAAACTTAATTACAATGGGCTTAGCATAGAATATAAGATATAAGCAAACGGATAAGCAAGACGAAAAGAGTGATGGGAAACTATACCAGTTGTTCTGTGATTTCATCTCTGTATTTTATCGCTTCTATGTATTCATGTGGTTTCTCCTACCTGTTACAATATTTGCGTATCGGAGACGTGTTAGGTTTCTTACTTTACAATAATTATCTCATCACTCCCCGGTGTATGAGCCACATAAAAAACCCCGGCAGAGATACTTGCTGGGCAATTCATTATCACTCATTCCTTCTTTTTCATCATGCAGAGCCTCAGGATCCATAGCTGGATTACATAGAAGATAAGTCGAGTGAGTAGGTTCTGTAGGCGGTCCAGTGGGCCTCAGTTTCAGCTGCTGTATTTTCATATCTCAGCTCTGTACTTTTGTTGATGGACTGATGATACTGTATTCGGATGTAGTTATTTCGTACTTATGTCGATGTTTATTTCTGTCTATTTTATGTGCTTCTGCTATTCGATACATGTTTATGACGATGCACATATAGATGTTATCGACGCCTTGTACTTCTCGCAGCAGAGTACGACGGGTGCACCATTCTGAGACTCTAGTCCCGGACGGGACGCTACATGTGGTATCAGAGCAAAGAATCCAGATCCACAGCAGTCAACATAAGATAAACAACGACAAGTACGTAGTCTATGATCTTAGGGTTTAAGATTGATCTTAGGCTGAGTGAGACAGCATTAGTATAAGTTCCTTAGAACGGTTTATTAGGGTACAATCCTTATACATAAGTAAAGCTTTAAACTGAATCTTATATGTGATTTATGTGGACTAGATTTATAGACGAGTTTCAAAAGTTCTATATTCCTCTGTTGGTGACTATTTGGAAGATTGGAGAGTTTGAGGCTCTAAGATAGGGGCCAGCGTACTGTTTCAGAGTATGCTAATCGATTTACTGTTTTGGGCCGCTATGTTCCATCTGTCATGGCAGATGAGAAGCTCAAGATGATCAAATTCGAGCATGGCCTCAATTCGAGAATCAGGACTTGGATTGTCAATGCAAAGCTGGATAATTTCTCACAACTGTTGGATGCCTGTTTCTGAGTCGAGGAGGACATTCCTCGGAGAGATGAGGAGGCCAGAGGCAAGAGGCCTCGAGATACTACTATGATCAGTTCAGTCAGCGGGCCAAATTTCAGAGGAGGCCAGGTGGACAACACCAGTTCCAAGAGCTGCACTTACCACAGCATGCTATTCTGATCTGTCGCACTTGCCAACGACAGCAAACGGGTGAGTGTCAAATGAAGACCAGGGCATGTTATCACTGTGGTAAGGTGGGACACATGATGAGGGATTGTCTGAAGAAAAGAATTGAGCAACAGGAAGGTGCACAGCCGCAAGGAGGACACCCACAGGCTAATGCACAGGTCTAGGTTATGACAAACACGGTGGCGGAGGATGCACCAGATATGAGGGCAGGTACACTTAGATACAAAATATAATTGCAATTCATATTATCAGTATCCGAATTTCGTCTACTTGGTATACATTGTCATTGCTACGATACGATCTCGTAGTGAGACGGGAATTCCTAAAGCATGATTTATCACCAATAGGACAACGGAGTTTGTAACATAGCAAGACAAGAAATATTAACACAAATAAAGGAAGATTATTGATCGGGGTAGCTCAACGGCAGCACAAAAATTGGAATGCCAAGGTAAATAACATAGGGAGGACTCTCAAAACCGATCAATATTCGACAAACCAACAATTAGATTTGCTCATAATGCCACGTAAGTCAAAATCCTAGAAAGCATGCCCGAATGTCAAAACGGTGCATCCGACGATGGATAACAGTTTAATACATGTGATAAAAGTGAAATCAATAGAGTAATGCTAAGTAGTGGATGCGACTAAACTTCCCAGTTTCGAGGACGAAACTTTTTATAAGAGGGGAGGAATGTTACGACCCGCACCCCCAGGCTAAGGGAAAAGAGAACAAAAGGAATTACGAGGGAAATTAGAATGCGATCGTTGTACCGCACTTAGTATAATAAGTGTGTAAGTGCACCATAAATAAAAATTTAAGAACTAGTAAACCTCATAGTAAACATAAGACTAAATTAAGATAAGCATATGAAGAAGTGTACAACCTTTATTAGGAATTAAATTACAAGAAAAAGAAATAACACATAAGAAAAGAAGATAAGGACAAAATAGTATATTACCACCCTATCCATGCAATTGCCTTCCCACCCCCCAAGTCATGCAAGACAAACTTGTCTTGCATTTTATTCCATTTCCTTTTATTATCTCCTTCACACCCTTATTCTATCCAATAACATTTCATGCAGACACTCCACTTTCTTATTTTCTTCCATTTTCTTTTCTTCCCACTATCATTTTAAATTTCTTACACACCTTAAAGAAGACCCAATCAAATGCCATGCATGGCATAACCTTCTTACACTCCCACTTTCCAAACAAAAGCCTAATGATTCCTTCCCCACTAACCCATCTTAATTTCGGCCAAGGAGGAAGACTAAGGCTTAAAAGCCTTCCATTCCACATTATTCCTCATTTCTAATCTCTCATTTCTCTCCAACACCTTTCCTCTGCAAACTCTCTTCATTCTTCCCCTCTCTCTAGAAAGAAAGATTTCTTCCACTTCTATTTCCCTTGTAAAACCGAAGGCACCCAAGCCAAGGAGAAGAAGAAATTATTCCATTTTCAAGCACACTTCAAGCTCAAATCAAGAATCTTGAAGGTAAGAACCTTCATTTCTTCCCTACACCTTTCTCTTACCATTTCATCTTCCTCACAAGGCTCACCACACCTCCCATTCTACGTCCTCAACCGTGAGCAACCATCAAGATGTAGAAAGAGTTGTTTTAGTCAAACAAGTAGAAATCTTCAAGGTGTTCAAAGGTGAGTCCTCTTAAGAATTAATTGTAGAACCTTCATAATGTCTTCTTACTTAAAAAATGACTAATCTTTCCTCATTTTAGCCATCTTGGCTGAAAGGTACCAAAGGAAGAAAAAGAGGATATCTTTTTCATCTTAAGTGTAAGATTCAAAGGAAAAGGCAAGTACTCTTCTTGGTTTCTTCATGCATGTTGAAAAATATATCATTTATGTTCCTATATCAAGATGGATCATACATGCATATGTTCAAATGGATTTTACTATGATCATATGAAAAGAATAGACTTTGCCTGCTAAACGTATGAAGACTTGTGTGTTTCTTGATTGTTTGTCCGTTTGAGGCTAAGAAGATGTCCAAAAGGGACATGCATGTGAAGTTTATGGTAGATATAGGTATCTTATGTATGTGCATGTCAAGTTTAATGAAAGATTAGGCATGCATGTTCATTCTTGGAAAATTATTGGTTATATCTTGCATATTCTGGAGAAAGTATGTTAAAGACTACACTTTGTATCGTCTTCTTGTACATTTTCTTGATGATTATCATGCATGTGCTCATCCATGATTTTTAGTGTTCATGCATGTTAAAAGCCTTGATTTGGCATGATTATGATTCACCATGACTTGTGCTATATTGCATGGTCATAAAAGTGTGTTCTTTGATGAACATTATGTAATCTCCATGAATATTAATCTTAAAATGGGGGCTGTTTTGGGTCTCCTTTATTAGGCATACTTCATCACCATCATTTGATGTGTGTTCATGATTTTCATGGCCTAAGGATGTATATTTTTATGGATTTGACTCTAATATGTATTTGTATGTGGTTTTCATCATGACTATCATCATGATCATGTCACTTATGTTTATGTTGTGATGAAAGTCATATGTATATGTTTATATATATATATTCAAGCCCAAAGATTAATGCATTGTAATGATATATATGCTTGGTTGATTGAAGAATAAGAAAGATATGAGTAACATTCCACGTATGGTACAATGAACAAGTAGCAAAAATTGTGTGTGTGTGAAACGTTGATCTCGGCCAAGGGGCCATATTGAGATGTCATAATGATGTTTGAACATTTGCTTGAGTATATAAACATGAAGATATGTATATTGTATAATATATGTATGGCTCTTTAAAAGGATATGTTAAACAAGTAAATTAAAGAAGTGACAATATGCAACAAGCAAGATAAAAGGGGCTGTTTTGTAGTACTTTAATCGAGGTACTTAAGGGACTTAATAGTAAATTTTTACATTTGAAAAATTATGGAGAAGAGGGCTGATTTAAGAAGCCATGAAATAAGATGAAAAATTAGACCAATTAAGAGGTTGATACTAGTGAAATTGAACTTAAGAGTGGGTTGATTTGGCTACCAAAACCGTGCACTTTAATAAAAGGGCTAAAAGGGAATTTCACATAAGTCATGGTATGAAACCTAAGATATTTATTGATCCTTGGAGCTGAAAGGGTTACAGGTTAAAAATCAGCCCGACAATTGAGCATACTTGCATACATACATGAAAACGAGTTTTTAAACGGCACGTTTTATTATACGATACATGTTTGCGAAATGTTTTCACCACGCGATACATTTCGAAGGGTTCATGCTACATTATATGCTTTTACAGAAAGGTTTGATCGTATGATAAGTTTTAAAGAAGTTTAACGAAATATGCCACAAGACGATTGATTCCGATGATATAGTTTATGATACATTATATGTTCGGATGTTCACAGTATACAATTATATGTTTCGCTGTTCGCAGCATACAGTTATACGATTCACTATTCGCAGCATATGATTATACGATTCGTTGTCTGCAGCATATAGTTATTAGAGGTTGGACAGGCATCGGGTAGGGGATGTGAGTTGGCATACAGTATGATACAGTATGTTATAGTTATAGATGGTGCCATGACACAGGAACCTATCGGTAGGTTGGTGTCATGGGCGTACAGTATGTTTACAGGAATTACAGAAGAATCAATCGGTATGTCGTGTGCATCATTTATGCATGTAAAGTGACACAGTAAATATTTGACACAGTTTGGAAAGAAAAAGACATGAGTATGTTATGTTTTTAAATGCTTATGATAAAGTCATGTGACAGTTAATTGAGCATATGCATATCACCGGGCCACTCTGTCAGATACATGTTTAGGGCATCAGTATAATTAAGATGAATGAATAGAATATGTGATTCGTGACATAAACTTAATTACAATGGGCTTAGCATAGAATATAAGATATAAGCAAACGGATAAGCAAGACGAAAAGAGTGATGGGAAACTATACCAGTTGTTCTGTGATTTCATCTCTGTATTTTATCGCTTCTATGTATTCATGTGGTTTCTCCTACCTGTTACAATATTTGCGTATTGGAGACGTGTTAGTTTCTTACTTTACAATAATTATCTTATCACTCCCCGGTGTATGATCCACATAAAAAACCCCGGCAGAGATAATTGCTGGGCAATTCATTATCACTCATTCCTTCTTTTTCATCATGCAGAGCCTCAGGATCCATAGCTGGATTACATAGAGGACGAGTAGAGTGAGTAGGTTCTGTAGGCGGTCCAGTGGGCCTCAGTTTCAGCTGCTGCATTTTGATATCTCAGCTCTGTACTTTTGTTGATGGACTGATGATACTGTATTCGGATGTAGTTATTTCTTACTTATGTCGATGTTTATTTCTGTCTATTTTATGATACTTCCGCTATTCGATACATGTTTATGACGATGCGCATATAGATGTTATCGACGTCTTGTACTTCTCGTAGCACAGTACAGCGGGTGCACTATGCCGAGACCATAGTCCCGGGCGAGGCGCTACAGCCTGCGGCCCAGGTATTTCTCTAGCGGCTATGGATTTATGCTTTGCCAGTGCTAGATACTCTCTGTTCTTGGATTGAAATTTTCCTGTATTGTTGCATCTTTTGCCATCGGGACTCGGCTATGCAAGCTCATATATTTTATGAATGTCCAGTAATCCGTGCAGTTTGGCTTCATTTAGCTTGTCTATTCGGTGGGCCACCACCAGTGACATCATCTTTCAGGTAGTATCTTAGAGCTTGGTGGTCTTCAGCATCGATTGGGTCTATGTCAGATCAGCTTCATGCTGTGGTCCCAGTGCTTGCTTGTTGGGGAATATGGAAGGAATATTCAAATATACAGTTCAGGGAGGAATGCTTCTCCTATACCCCTCTTCAAGGCGCATTCGAGCCAGCATATTCATATAGTGTTCATCGATTTCTGGATCAAAGTATGCATGGACGATTCAACCATTGCTAGCTGCTCATTATTTGCCCATTTTGAGATCGCGTCGGGTTCGTCTGGTTCACTGGCAATTGCCTCTTTCTAGTAAGCTAAAATTGAATGTTGATGCAGTTGTGGGACGTTGTGGAGCGGCTGGAGAAGCTGTTTTACGTAATGATACAAGCCGTTTGGTGTATGCCCTTGGTTTTCCACTGTCGGCTCTTCCCTCTAAGCATGTGGAACTCCAAGCACGACTTTTTTCCCTCGTGTACTTTGCGCATGAATTTTCAGGCTTGCATGTCGAGGTAGATTGTCTCCCTCTCCTCTCGTTGGTAGCCATGCCAACTACATTGACGCCCCGGTTGGGTGGGGATGTGACTCAAGTGTCTCTTTTCCTTCGTCTCAGTCAAACAACTGTTGCTTATGTATCGCGAGAGGCCAATACAGTGTCGCATACCATTGCGCATCATGGACTAATGTTGGGTCAGTCATGCGTCTTTTATGCTGCCTCGGATATGCCTCCTACTGCCTGGGGATGCTTGCGTACTAATATCCATACCATATACGTTCATCATTAGGGAACCCTCGTCGGTGCGTATATTTTCCTTTTCGCCTGCATCCTTTTGATGCAGGCGGCATAGTTTGTTTTGACGCATGCTTATCGTCATTCTTTCTTATATGCTTTGCTTTACATGTTACTGACTAATGTTCTATATCTATTCTACTGCTGAGGAGGACACACTTGGAGTAGTTCATGGATCAGCGACTAGAGAAATAAAGTCTCCCATTGGGTTGGGATGCTTTGGCTGTTGTTGCACGTGCCTGCGAGGGTTACGGGCAACCTGTCATATCCCATGTTTCTAGAGCCTGGCTTAAAATAATTAAAACTGACCAAAAATAATTTTAATAATTAAATATGTTTATAAGGCTTAGCTAAATGAATTGTAGATTGAAAAATAATCAAAAAGCTGAAAATAAGAAAATTAGGCCCAAAATACCGAAAGTGCCCCTCCCTAGCTAAAAATCTAAAGGAGTTATGCAATCACGTATAACTCCCCCCAGACTGTCGACTTCTGCACCCTAGTAGTTACCAAAGTCGACATTCAAAGAGCTGGTGGAGAAGAAGAGAGAAAAAAAGAAGAATGGAGAAAACCGAGTCCCAAACTAGGTCCGATTCGTTCCAGAAATCATCCAATCTCTTGTAACATCATCTAGATTCAAAGGCAAGTAACTTTTCTATACGACTTATTCGTTTTGGTTCAAGAGGCCCTAATTTCTAAATAAAAGAAACATTTGGATCACACATTTGTACTTTTGATCTGTTTATGTTAATTGCTTTATTTTGTGCCATTACTGTTGTTTGATTGAGTAAAGTTATGGACTTTTGGGACAATTTCTGAGAATCCTTATGATTTGCTTTATTGATGATGAATATGCCTTAAATGTGTCATCTTTGATGTAATCATTTCCTTGTGATCATCTATTACGCGGACTATTGGTGGCTTAGACGATTTGAGTTGATTTGTGGAAGGTATAAAAGGGTTGTAAGATGAGTTTGCTGTCGATTTAATTGGGGTTGGAAGGTTTTGCTAATATGTCCAAAGGTGTGAATGGTAGGAGGCCTAGGGTTGATGCCATTTGAGGAATCTAAGTTTCAATTTTGTGTCATGTGTGCATATGTAGGTTGGATTCAGGTTTTAGGATTGATTTTAGGTGTCTTCTAGGTTTGAAATGAGGCGGATGAGGTGAAACATGGTGAAAAGCTATAGAAACAGGGAGTTGCATCGATCAGAGGTGACTTCCATCGAACCAAGTGGTCCTGGTAGGTTTCTAAACTCTCTGAAAGACATAGAATGATCAGAAAAGGGGACATCGATTGATTGATGTCCAGGAAACTGGACATAGATCGGTCAGAAGGCTACATCGATCGATCGTTGTGGCCAGTTATGTAAAATTTCAGCTGAATTCTTAGAAGGTGGGAGCTTTGGCATAGAGGTTGGCATTACCCCTAGCCTTGTCGTAGGCCCATAATGTCTTCCACATCTTACAGTTAAGGAAATACGTGTCAGATCCAAGCCATGTGCTTCAAGCACAACCTATGGAGCTTAAAGGTGATGTTACCTACGAGGAGGTTTCAGTGAGGATTGTAGACCGAAAAGAACAGGTGTTAAGAAAGCAAGTGATCCCTTATGTAAAGGTTCAGTGGAGCAATCACTCTGAGCGGGAAGCCACTTGGGAACTTGAAGAGAATATGTAGGAGAAGTACCCTCAACTCTTCATGTAAGGTACGTAAGTTTCAAGGACGAAACTTTTTGTAAGGAGGGTGTAATGTCATGCCCCATGTTTCCCGAGCCTGGCCTAAAATAATTAAAACCAACCAAAAATATAATTTTAATAATTAAATATGTTTATGAGGCTTAGTTAAACGAATTGTAGGTGAAAAAATAATCAAAAAGCTGAAAAGAAGAAAATTAGGCCCAAAATACCAAAATTGTCCATCCCCGGTTAAAAATCTAAAGGAGTTATACAATTACGTATAACTCCCCCCCCCCCCCCCGATTGTCGACTTCTGCACCCTAGCAGTAACCAAAGTCAACATTCAGAAAGCCGGTGGAGAAGAAGAGAGAAAAGAAGAAGAATGGAGAAAACCGATCCCAAACTCGGTCTGATTCGTTCCATAAATTATCCAATCTCTTGTAAGATCATCTAGATTCAAAGGCAATTGACTTTTCTATATGCCTTATGCGTTTTGGTTCAACAGGCCCTACTTTCTAAATGAATGAAAGAAAAATTTGGATCACACATTTGTACTTTTGATCTATTTATGTTAATTGCTTTGTTCTGTGCATCTACTGTTGTTTGATTGAGTAAAGTTATGGACTTTTGGGCCAATTTCTGAAAATCCTTATGATTTGCTTTATTCATGATGAATATGCCTTAAATGTGTCATCTTTGATGTAATCATTGCCTTGTGATCATCTATTACACAGACTATTTGTGCCTTAGACGATTTGAGTTGATTTGTGGAAAGTTTAAAAGGTTGTAAGATGAGTTTGCTGCAGATTGAATTGGGGTTGGAAGGTTTTGCTAACATGTCCGAAGATGTGAATGGTAGGAAACCTAGGGTTGATGCCATTTGAGGAATCTAAGTTTCAATTTTGTGGCATGTGTGCATGTGTAGGTTGGATTCGGGTTTTACGATTAATTTTAGGTGTTTTCTAGGGTTGAAATGAAGCGGATTGAATTTTAAGTCGTAAATGAGATGAAACATGGTGAAAAGTTGCAGAAACAGGAACTTGGATCGATCAGGGGGTGACTTCCATCGATCCAAGTGGTCCTGGTAGGTTTCTAAACTCTCTGAAAGACATAGATCGATCAGAAAGAGGGACATCGATCGATAGATGTCCAGAAAACTAGACATAGATCGATCAGAAGGCCACATCGATCGATCAATGTGGCCAGTTCTGCAGAATTTGAGCTGAATTCTTAGAAAATGATAGGAAATGAATGGCAAGTCGTCTGAGGGACTTGTGTATGATGTTTGGGACTTGTGTATGCGTCTAAGGGGTCTATTTGAAGTGTGTTTGAGGTGTTTTTGTGTTGAAAATCTTACGTGTGAATGAATGAGATTAAATGTGAACTTGAAGTGAGTTATGAGACGAAAGTGTGTGAAATGGTGCAAGTGAGGTATGTTTGAGGTTTGTCACCTTGTACTTAATATGTAAAGTGTGTGTACATGTTTAAAAGCCTTATATGATATGACATGAGCATTTTGCACCACGACATGAGCATTTTGCATTCCGACATGAATTTTGCTTTGTGAAAAGACATGTGTGTGTAAAAGACGACCAAAGTTCCGAAAGACAAGTTTGTAGCCGCTGGTTGATCGTAGGGTATAAAAGTCATGCCTACAATGGCGGGGTATAAAAGTGTGACCTATGAATCAACAGCATGGTAAAAGTTTATGGGGTCGTGGACCTTTCAGCACATGGTATAAAGTTTATGTTATGGGGTCGTGGACCTTTCAGCATGAGTTATAAAGTTCTGTTTTGTTGTGGACTGATCACCCACAGTTTATAAAGTTTTCTGCAACGCAAAGAATATGATATAAAGAAGTATGAAAAGCTTTGTGAAATGACATACATGACATGTTTGTGAAGAAGACATTCGTATATGTTTTGTTCAGTTCAGTGCATTATTTTGAAGAAGTGCATGCATCATGTGACATGAAGCATAAGATATGACATGAAAGAAACGACATGTTTATATGATCTGTTTACTTTGTACGTTCTGCTCAATACGTGATTGTTCATTATCTGTCTTTCTCCTGTGACTTGTCTTGCTTTGATGTTTACTTATAAAATGTAATTTGCTAACCCGAGCAGATTAATTTGGCATTGCATTATGTATTGATGACTTGTCGTGTGTGATCCCGTAAGGGGTACAGATGGGTCACTTGCTAGCGATGTTTTTGCTAAGAATAGATACTCTAAATTTTTTCAGGTGAGCCTGAGTATGAGCTGATTTTTGTAGAAGACGATGGCGAGTTGGCTCATTGGGATGCTGGTCATTGTGGCGGATAGACTTACGTTTATTTCTTTAGCTGATAGACTTCATGTTTGATGTTTTGTATCATTAGACTTTTCTCCAGTACCCCTGTTTATTTCAGTTGTATTTCATTTGGGATTGACCTATTTTCTTCTGAAAGTTTTAATTTGTTTGACGTTTCCGTAGATTTATTCTATGTCAGAGATGACGTGTACGTAATTTGCTTCGACGCCTTGTAATTCTCGTAGCAAGCTATGGCGGATGCACTGGTTCCGATGATCGGGTTCGGCCTGGGGCGCTACAGGTGGTATCAAAGCCTAGGTTCCAGATCTACCTCGGAAACCTAGGATCATGATCTTTTAGCAACTTAAGATATGATTTTCCCTTAATTTTGATCCTTAGATATAAGTGCTGAATATCTAAATTTTAAGTATGATCTGGGCTGGGTATGTGCGAGCGCGTAAATCATTTAATTGCTGTATTAATTTTTTTATTTCATACACCACCCATTTTTATGTATTCGAGCTTTCAATATTATCCTATGGTTACTGATTGCTAATGAAAGTACTGGCCTTTCAGAAAATTCTTCCACGAAGAGATACCACAGGAAACTCCGGCAACGGGCAAGAGAATCAGCCATCACAGGTTGTCCTACCTCAAGTGCTCATGGATGCACTGACTATGATTGCTCAGAGGTATGCCCAACAGCAGCATCCTCCGACTCCTTCGCTACGGTAACATGATATTCGGTTCTTTTATGGGGAGATGAGGAAGATTAGGGTCCCAGAGTTTATGGGATGTACTGACCCCGAAGAGGCTCACCATTGGTTAGTTGAGGTGAAAAATGCTTCATACTGGTGCAAGTGTCTGATGAGATCAAAGTGGATGTGGCCATGACTCTTTTATGTGTCAAAGCAGGTGAATGGTGGGCTGGAATGGTACTGAGGATGACCTCGCCTGTCTCTTGGGCACAATTTTGCAATATGTTCCAGAAGTATTACGTGCCAGAGACAACAATCTTAAACAAGATAAGGGCATTTGACAGACTTGAGCAGGGTTGGATGACAGTGTTGGAGTATCCTGATCGTTTTCATGCCTTGGGTACCAGCGATGATGTTTGATAATCGCATGAAAATGACTAAGTTTGAGAGGGATTTGGACTCAAGGATTCGGTCGGCAATAGTGAATGCGAGAATGAGGACTTATGAAGATATGCTAGACGCATGCTTCCGCGTCGAGAGTGACTTTTGCAGAGTAGCGGCAAGAGAAGCAAGTGCAGGGTTGTCTGACAAGGGCAAGAGGCCAAGGGAAGAGACTAGAGTTGGTGGCAGACCCAAACGTTGGGTCAAGATTCCAAAGAGAGGCCCCGAGAGAAATTTTTAGAGACCCCCACCATAGAATCTAGTTGCCCAGCAGGCTATGGGAGTTTTCCCACACTGCAAGAAGATTCATGTCGGTGAGTGCAGGAAATTGGCAGGAGCATGTTACCGTTGTGGGCAAGCGGGCCATCTGATTAGATATTGCCCAGAAACGAGGAAGAATGCTCAGGGAGAGGCGGCTCAACAGCCAAGGGTGAAGCCAAGAGCTAATGCCCGCATCCACGTCATGACAGACACCGATATTCAAGAAGCTACCGACGTTGTAGCGGGTAAAATTTAAATTAAGTTTGAATTTTGATTTAAAGCGAGCCTTTATGTGTTTCACTCCTTGTGTGAAATTTGCTATGATATTAGGTGCAATTTTAATGAATAAGATACCTGCCAATGTGCTTTTCGATAGCGGCGTGAGCCACTCTTTCGTGGCAAAGAGATTCACTAAGCACCTTTGTGGTCACCGGAGTGGTCAGAGACGTCATACCGTGTCCAAGTAGCCGGAGATCAAGTTATGATTTCGCACCATTAGTACAGGGATTGTGAGTTAGAATTCGGAGGGCAAATGTTCTCCGTCACACTGATTCTTATCCTGATGTACGATTTTAACGTCATATTGGGGATGTACTGGTTAGCCAAATATCACGCCAATATCAACTGTCGGCTTAAGCAGGTGACGGTTAAGGATTCAGATATGAAAGATGTGACCTTCCAAGGAGATGCGAAGGGAAGGAAGTTCCTAAGAAGGTGTATATAACAGTTGCTCAAGCTTGGAGAGCCTTAAAGAAAGGTGTTGAGGGTTTCATGGTGTATGCGATGGATGCTACCCAGGAAATACCCGCTATTGAGCAGATTCCTATGGTCAATGAATTTCTGGATGTGTTTTTGGAAGAGTTGCCGGGAGTGTCACCTCTTAGGGAAGTCGAGTTTGAGATAAATTTAATCACAGGAGCCGAGCCTATTTCAAAAGCCCCTTACAGAATGGCTCTAGCAGAATTAAAGGAGCTGAAAGAACAGCTTCAGGAGCTGTTGGACAGGAAATTCATCCGTCCAGTATATCACCCTGGGGAGCACTTGTTCTATTTGTGAACAAGAAGGATTGTAGCATGATGCTCTGTATCGATTATCGAGAGCTGAATAAAATTACCATCAAGAATAAATACACACTGCTGCGAATCGAAGATTTTTTTGACCAACTCAAGGGTGTCAGCATCTTCTCTAAGATTGACCTTCGGTCAGGGTATCACCAGCTACGAATGAAGGCCGAAGATATGGCCACTATGAGTTCATAGTCATGCCATTTGGGTTAACAAATGCCCTTGCAACTTTTATGGACCTTGTGAATACCTTCTTCTGAGAGCGGTTGGATAAATTCGTCGTGGTATGCATCGACGATATTTTGGTGTATTCCTCTGACAAGCAGACTCACACTGAATATCTGACGACTGTTTTGGGTATTCTGAGACAAAAACAGTTGTATGCCAAGTTCAGCAAATGTGAGTTCTGGCTAAGAAGGGTGACTTTTCTTGGTCACGTGATATCAGAAGAGGGGATTACTGTTGATCCAAAGAAAGTTGAAGCTATCATAGAGTGGCCTAGACCCACGAATGTCACTGAAGTGCGGAGTTTCTTGGGTTTCGCAGGTTATTACAGGAAATTTGTCGAGGGATTCTCGACAATAACAGTGCCCCTTAGTCGTCTCACTCAAAAGAAGACTAAGTTTGAGTGGACAGCCGAGTGCGAGAAAAGCTTCACCGAAATCAAGAAGAGGTTAACCACATCCCCACTATTAGCTCAACCATCTGGTACTGATGGGTTTGTGATCTACATCGACGCGTCGAAGAACGATCTAGGTATGTATGTGATATCATGAGTTAAGATTTTACATACATATCAAATGGGACTGATATGCTGTTTGTAGGTTGTGTCTTGATACAATACGGGCGAGTCATTGCGTATGTTTCAAGACAGCTGAAACTTTACGAGCAGAACTATCCGACATATGACCTTGAGCTCGCAGCAGTTGTGTTTGCCTTAAAGATTTTGCGGCACAATTTGTACAGGGAGAAATGCGATGTATTAACCGATCACAAGAGCTTGAAATATTTGTTATCCCAGAATGAGCTAAATATGAGGCAGCAACGATGGTTGGAGTTTTTGAAAGATTACGACTTGACCATTCATTATCGCCCGGAAAAGCTAATAAGGTGGCCGATGCATTAAGAAGAAAATCTAGCCACACGAGATAGTCACCACTTGAGAGAGAAATGGAAGAATTTGGCCTAGATTTGGTTGACTCTACTGTTAAGGTTTTGGCAGCATTGACCATCACCCTGAGTTTGATTGATCGGGTGAAAGAGGCTCAGAAGAACGATAAGACTTTGGGTGATATTGCTGAGAAGCTGATGCATAGTCAGGTTGATGGATTTCAGGCCAGTGATGACGAAAGTCTATGGTTCAGAGATATACTATGTGTTCCTGATGAGGATGAACACATAAAGGAAATTTTGCAGGAGGCTCACAATTCGAAGTTATCGATACATCTTGGTAGCACAAAGATGTATAGAGATCTCAAACAGTATTATTGGTGGTCCAGAACGAAGAGGCATATTGCGAAGTTCATTGAGAGATGTCTGGTGTGTCAGGAAGTAAAGGCTGAACACCAATGGCCTGGTGGATTATTGATGCCATTGGAGATCCCAGAATGAAAGTGGAAGCATATTACAATGGACTTTGTGGCTGGTTTACCAAGACAAAAAGTGGGTATGACATGATTTGGGTTATTGTGGATCGGTTAAAGGAGTCTATACATTTTCTAATCGTCTCGAGTGAACCATCTCTTGATAAGTTAGTGAATTTATATATGGACAATATTGTCAGCTTTCACGGTGTTCCAATGAGCATAGTGTCTAACCAAGACCCACTGTTTACTTCTAAATTCTGGACAGCATTTCAGCGAGCCATGGGTACGGAGTTAAGTATGAGTACATCCTATCACCCTCAGACAGGTGGAAAGTCTAAGCAGACTATTCAGACCCTAGAAGACATGTTGAGGGCTTGTCCACTAGATTTCAAAGGGAGTTGAGATGGAATGGTGAAGTTAATGGAGTTCTTTTATAATAACAGTCACCACAATACGATTGATATGGCTCCCTTTGATGCTTTATATGGGCGGAAGTGTAGGTCCCCTATTTATTGGGACGAGGTCAGTGAGAGGGCCATCACCGGACCTGAGCTGCTTGAGAAGACAGCAGAGAAGGTGAAAATCATTCAAGACAGACTGAAGAAGGCCTAGGATCGCAATAAAGGTTGGGCGGATTCCAAGAGACGGCCTTTGGAGTTTAATGTAGGTGAAAAGGTTTACTTGAGGGTGTCACATACGAAGGACACTATGAGATTTGGAGTGAAGGGCAAGTTAAGTCCTCGTTTTATTAGCCCTTATGAGATACTTGAGAAGGTGGGAGCTTTGGCATATAGGTTGTCATTACCCCCAGCCTTGTCGCAGGCCCATAACATCTTCCACGTCTCACAATTGAGGAAATACGTGTCAGATCCGAGCCATGTGCTTGAAGCACAACCTCTGGAGTTTAAAGGTCATGTTACCTATGAGGAGGTTCCACTGAGGATCGTGGACCGAAAGGAACAGGTGTTGATGAAACAAGTGATCCCTTATTGTAAGGTTCAGTGGAGCAATCACTCTGAGAGGGAAGCCACTTGGGAACTTGAAGAGCAGATGTAGGAGAAGTGCCCTCAACTCTTCAATTAAGGTATGTAAGTTTCGATGAGGAAACTTTTTGTAAGGAGGGTGGAATGTCATACCCCCTGTTTCCCGAGCCTGGCATAAAATAGTTAAAACCGACAAAATATAATTTTAATAATTAAATATGTTTATGAGGCTTAGTTAACTGAATTGTAGGTGGAAAAATAATCAAAAAAGCTGAAAAGAAGACAATTAGGCATAAAATACCGAAATTGCCCTTCCTAGTTAAAAATATGAAGGAGTTATACAATCACGTATAACTCCCCCCAGATTGTCGACTTCTGCACCCTAGCAGTTATTAAAGTCGACGTTCAGAGAGTTGGTGGAGAAAAGAGAGAAAAGAAAAAGAATGGAGAAAACTGAGCCCCAAACTAGGTCCGATTCGTTCCAGAAATCATCCAATCTCTTGTAAGATCATCTAGATTCAAAGACAACTGACTTTTCTATACGCCTTATGTGTTTTGGTTCAACAGGCCCTGCTTTCTAAATGAAAGAAAAATTTGGATCACACATTTGTACTTTTGATCTGTTTATGTTAATTGCTTTATTCTGTGCATCTAATGTTGTTTGATTGAGTAAAATTATGAACTTTTTGACCAATTTCCGAAAATCCTTATGATTTGCTTTATTGATGATGAATATGCCTTAAATGTGTCATCTTTGATGTAATCATTGCATTGTGATCATTTATTATGCGGACTATTGGTGCCTTAGACGATTTGAGTTGATTTGTGGAAGGTTTAAAGGTTTGTAAGATGAGTTTGTTGCAGATTTAATTGAGGTTGGAAGGTTTTGCTAACATGCCCGAAGGTGTGAATGGTAAGAGGCCTAAGGTTGATGCCATTTGAGGAATCTAAGTTTTAATTTTGTGCTATGTGTGCATATGTAGGTTGGATTCGGGTTTTAGGATTGATTTTAGGCGTCTTCTAAGTTTGGAATGAATTGTTTTCAAGGTTGGGTCGTAATTGAGGTGAAACATGGTGAAAAGTTGCAGAAACAGGGACTTGGAGCAATCAGGGGGTGACTTCAATTGATCCAAGTGATCCTGGTAGGTTTCTAAACTCTTTAGAAGACATAGATCGATCAGAATGAAGGACATCAATCGATCGATGTCAAGAAAACTAGACATAGATCGATCAGAAGGCCACATCAATCGATTGATGTTGCCAGTTCTGCAGAATTTGAGCTGAATCCTTAGAAAATGATAGGAAATGAATGGCAAGTTGTTTAAGGAACTTGTGTATGATGTTTGGGACTTGTGTATGTGTCTAAGTGGTCTATTTGAAGTGTTTTGAGGTGTTTTTGGGTTGAAAATCTTAAGTGTGAATGAATGAGATTAAGTATGAACTTGAAGTGAGTTATGAGACGAAAGTGTGTGAAATGGTGCAAGTGAGGTATGTTTTTTGTCACCTTGTACTTGATATGTAAAGTGTGTGTACATGTCTAAAAGCCTGATATAATGTGACATGAGCATTTTGTACCACGACATGAGCATTTTGCATTCCGACATGAATTATGCTTTGTGAAAAGACGTGTGTGTAAAAGAAGACCAAAGTTCTGAAAGACAAGTTTGTGGCTGCTGGTTGATCGCAGGGTATAAAAGTCACGTCTGCAGTGGCAGGGCATAAAAGCGTGACCTGTGAATCAACAGCAGGATAAAAGTTTATGGGGTCGTGGACCTTTCTGCACAGGGTATAAAGTTTATGTTATGGGGTCGTGGACCTTTCATCACGGGATATAAAGTTCTGTTTCGTTGTGGACTGATTACCCACAGTGTATAAAGTTTTCTGCTACACGAAGAATATGATATGAAGAAGTATGAAAATCTTTGTGAAATGACATGCATGACATGTTTGTGAAAGAAGGCATTCGTATATGTTCTGTTCAGTTCAGTGCATTATTTTGAAAAAGTGCATACATCATATGACATGAAGCATAAGATATGACATGAAAGAAACGACATGTGTATATAATCTGTTTACTTTGTACGTTCTGCTCAATACGTGATTGTTCATTATCTGTCTTTCTCATGTGACTTGTCTTGCTTTGATGTTTACTTATAAAATGTTGTTTGCTAACCCGAGCACCTTAATTTGGCATTGAATTATGTACTGATGGCTCGTCATGTGTGATCCCGTAAGAGGTATAAATGGGTCACTTGCTAGCGATGTTTTCGATAAGAATAGATACTCTAATTTTTTTCAGGTGAGCCCGAGTATGAGCTGATTGTTGTAGAAGAAGATGGCGAGTGGGCTCATTGGGATGCTGGTCATTGAGGCAGATAGACTTATGTTTATTTCTTTAGCTGATAGACTTCCTGTTTGATGTTTTGTATCGGAGGATGTATTAGACTTTTCCCAAGTACCCCTTTTTATTTCAGTTGTATTTCATTTGGGATTGACCTATTTTCTTCCGAAATTTTTAATTTGTATGACGTTTCTGCTGATTTATTCTACATCAGAGATGACGTGTATGTGATTTGCTTCGACGTCTTGTAGTTCTCGTAGCAGGCTACGGCAGATGCACTTGTTCTGATGATCGAGTTCGGGCCGGGGCGCTACACAACCTAGGTACGCCTTTCACCTTATGCTTTTTCATTGCTTGTTTTGTTTGGGATTTCATGCTCATAGCGTTTTGTCTTGATTATTCTCTGAGGTGCATGCTCGTTAGACGGGCCGATTGCTGCACACAAGTCTCCCCTTGGGTTGGCGATTACTCTGACTGGTTGCCTGCATCCCAACTAGGGCCAGGCAACGTGGGTACGTGGCTGCACTTTCTATTTCATGTTTTCTTTTATCATGGTATCCATTTGCAGCTCCTTATGGGCCCGATACATGCGCGCACGCTATGGCCCTCGCCAAGATTTTCGGCCCCGATTGTATGACTCTCCTGGCTGGAAGCGAATATGTGCTATACATCCTTTATGCTCGGCTCAGACTACTCTCTCAGCAGTTCCCATATGGCCAACTCCGTCTGACGCGTTCACATTGAAAGCAGCTTATGGTATCATAAGACCAGCGCATGCATCATTACTTTCTTATGATTGTATTTGGTCTCGAATGCAACTGGCCCTCTCTTTAGCTGTTCTTATGGTGATTATATAGTCGAGCCTTTCCACTGCCTGATAATCTGTGTCCTTTTATGTCGATACTACCTTCCATCTGCCCCTTCTGCAGATCGAACGCCGCATCCACCCCATATCTATTTTTTGACTGTGCAGAAGTCCGCGTAATTTGGTCCTATTTTACTTCCCTGTTTGACATACTTCCTATAAGCGCTGGCTCATGGCGCTCATATCTTCTCCATATTTGGTGTTCGGCTCCACCAAACTTTTTAGGGGCTATGCATATTATTTTCCCGCGAGTTATACTTTGGAACATATGGAAGATGTATACATCCATCACATTTGGAGAGGAAATATGGTCTCCTATGTTGCTTATTCGATACATCCGGGCAGACATTCATTCTTGGCATCTGCAATGTCCGGCACATGTGTTGCAACCATGATTCCCAGGTTAGTTGCAGCTCGTCTATCACCGCATTTAAGAGTGCATCATCCCCCTCTACTTCGTTGGACCGCACCTTCGTCGGGACGCTTAAAACTTAATACGGATGCAGCAGTTGGTCGTATACAGGCTAGTGGCAGAGCCATTCTTCAGGACTCAACAGGCACTTTCCTTCATGGAATATCTTTTCCTCTGCGCCTAGATATGCCCTTGAAAGTGGAGGCTCAAGCTGTTGTCCTTGTTCTTTTATATTATCTCCCACGTTATGGGCCAGTCCTTTTGGAAGTTGATTGTGCAGAATTGCTACGGTACTCTGCCTCATCTACATCACTCCTAGCTGCGGATTTAGCTCGCCTCTGTTCTCTCTTGTCCATCACATCTGTGTCCATAGTACACACGCATAGAGAAACAAATCAGCCTTCACATCAAATGGCTCAGCTTGCGCTATCCACTCAGACTTTTACAGTTTATGCTTCGCTGTCGGCATTACCATCACGCTTAAGGGGGCCGTCATGACAGATGCGTCACTTCTGACGTTTCGTCACCATGATCAACTGGGCCTCGACCACCATGACGCGGCAATTCAGTACTTGTCTCCCATAAAGGTTGGCCATGACTACTATCTGTAGCCCGTAGTCTCATCAGCTATGGGCAATGTGAGTATGATTTCATTTCCTCCCTTATCATTCCTCATAAAGTTGTATTTCTTACTATTAATTCCTGTGTTTCGTTTGTTTTGGAGTTGTGCCTACACGGAGGCACGCTGGAAAACTCCTATAGGGGTTGGCTTGCTTTTTCGGATAGTTACCTTGGTCTCCTTGGCCAAGGTAACATTGGTACGTTTTTACTTCTTTATCTATTATATCCCTTCTTTCAGGTCACGACATTTTAACCTCTCTTGTTTCACTGCTACATGAGGGTCACATCGACAGACTACATGGACGTCGTGCGATGCAGCATCATCAGACATTATCTTTTCCTTTAGTTTATAGGCATTAGTATATACTTTGTTTAAGTTATATAAGGACTCTTGTATATCATGTTTTACACACATGTTCACTGCACAATCAGTAGAGGATAGTACAGAATTCCTTGCTTCTATTCCATCATTGATTACGTCCGAGGATAATAATATGCTTACACACATGCCAACCTTGGAGGAGGTTAAACAGGCAGTTTGGAGTTTAGATCCACATAGTGAAGCAGGCACAGACGGCTATAACGGATGGTTCTTTCGCAGCTGTTGGGATATAATATATTTGGATGTGTATAAAGCGGTTCAAGAATTTTTTTCTTGGTTTTCCAGTACCACGCGCTATGGTCCATTCTATGATCATATTGCTACCCAAAGGTATGGTCCAACAAACATTTAGTGACTTTCGGCCCATTGCTTTATCTACCTTTATGAGCAAGATCCGAACCCGTATTCTTGCAATGCGTTTGAATTCAATTCTACCTAAAGTAATTTCCCCGGAGCAGGCAGGATTTCAAAAAGGACGCGGCATTACTGAGTAGGTATTGCTAGCTAATGAATTGATACATTGGTTTGACAGAGGTACACGACCAGACAAAGCCATTATCAAGTTGGATATGGCGAAGGCATTTGATCGTGTTAGCTGGCAGTATTTAAAGGCGATCTTGCTACCGGTTTGGATTTTCATCTTATTTTGTTACGCTTATCCTTAATCATCTGGAAAGTACTCATATCTCAATATTGGTTAATGGTGGCCCTTATGGTTTTTTCCGGCCTACCAGAGGAGTTAAGCAAGGGGATCCCTTATCACCCCTCCTTTTTATTTTGGCAGCTGAACGATTTAGTAGAGGATTAAAGAATTTGATTGAGCATTCCGCTATACAGTCGTATTCTTTAGGCCGACTGCCCATGATCATTTCAAATCTGTCTTATGCAGATGATTTGTTAGTTTTTCTCACGGAAAACCGTAGGAATTTACTCAGATTCAAGCAGTTTCTTTCTGAATATGAGCGTGTTTTGGGACAAGCAGTAAACTGGCATAAAAGTTCTGTGGTATATTCTGAGGCAGTGTCAGTATCTCAGAGACATGTCTTCACCATATTGCTTGGCATGCGACAATCGGCCCTCCCTATGAAATATTTGGGATCATATTTGCACAAAGAAATTGCATGGTCAAGCCATTTGCCAAGATATAATACACCATGTAGATTCCAGACTGAATGGTTGGAAAGCAAAATTATTGAGCATGGGGTTAGTCCTCATTCGTTCAGTGTTATTGTCCATTCCCACTCATGTCCTTGCGGCTGCATGCCTGCCACATAGAATTATTCATGCATTGGAGCGTCGTTTTGCAAGATTCCTGTGGGGTACTGATCGTCGACATTGGGTAGCATGGTCTACAGTATGTAATCCGAAACTAGAGGGCGGCCTTCATATTCGGCGTCTAAGTGTGGTCCAACAGTCATTCACAGCCAAAATGTGGTGGAATTATCATACAAGTACATCCTTATGGAGTGAATATATGCGCATGCGTTATAACAGACGCAATGACTTCGTCCCTCGTATTTATGACTCTTCTGGTTGGAAACGAATTTGTGGTATGCACCCCCCGTTGCTCATTGCTAGTTCAATGGGACGGCAACACGCCAATATGGCCTACTGACTCAGGACGATTTCTTCTTAGTAATGCTTATGAAGCTTTTCGTCCACCTGCTGTCAAACAGCTGTCTAATACTATTATTTGGATGCCACATCAACATCCCACTATTTAGGTATTCCTTTGGAAACTTTTACATCAAGCATTACCATTACCAGATGTTGTGTCTCGATTTGTACAGGTGCTGCCGAGTATTTGTCCTTTTTGCCGTTCGGAATCTACAACCACCAATCACTTATTTTATCATTGTTCGGAAATCCGTCTCATATGAAATTATTTAAATTCCTTGCTTGACATTGATGCACACCGAGCTAGGGACTGGCGCTCTTTCCTAATTACTGTATGGTTGTAGGCTCTATCAAATTTTTTAGGTCATGTTCATGTTGAGAAATATGTTTGGATAATTTTCAAAGTCATGATTTTAAGTGGTGAATACCTAGAAATGTCACATATGGTGTTATAAGTGATTAAAGGTTGAAAAAGTGAAGAAAAATGACGTGGATCTCTCAGGCAGAGACACATGGATCGATCCATGTACATCAGCCCCTCATGTGGATTGATCCATGTTGAACTGAGAAGAACCAAACTCACAGTAAGACGTCGATCTCTCACGTGGATTGATCGATGTACGTCAGCCCCTCACGTGGATCGATCGACGTACGTCAGCCCCTCACATGGATAGATCCACGTCTCACAAAACGTTTAGGGTTTTTCGAAATTTTTCTAAAAAGTGATGAAATGATTGTTTTTCATTTATATATGTTTCATATACGTTTATTATGTGATTCTTATGAGATATTGGTGATTATAATTGTCTTGTGACTAACGTGCCTTGGAAGTTTCTACAACTTACCAAAAAGGACAAAATTGGTATTTTGAGTTTTGTAGGAACATCACATGGTGAAAATATTTCAAGGATGTATTCTCATTATATTTATCATGACAAAGGTGATATCATGAGTATTTATGACCGTCGGGTTCATTTCTGGAGTTTTCATATACCAGGGGCATTTTGGTCGATTCACCCCGAGGGTATTTATGGTATTTTCACTCAAGGAATCTCTTGAGCATATTATTATCTTCATTCTGGAGCTGATTTATTATTAATTTGAAGATTATATGGTGATTCATTATTCTATTCTCTCACATGATGATATCAATGACTATAGTTGGATATGTGACGATTTGAGATGTCACATTCTTTTTCTATCTTGAATACTTTCTTATATGTGTTATAAGAACATATCTATCATCATTTTTCAGAGGTTATAAAGGTGTTAAAGATGTGGAAGTGTTCCCTACATGCAAGAAGAAATAGTTGGAATTTTGGTGGTATATATTGACATAATCTTGTCAATTATTATTTGGTGATTTCTTCTTCAAAAATTTGAGTTGATATACATATTTGCCAGCCTCAAAACTTGTATAAACAGTTGAATATGATGTGTAATTCATTTTGCGAGGTGGAGACAAGTGGACCAATCAAAAAGGAGCTAGTTGGCAAAATTGCCAACTTGTAAAAAATTCAAATGTAGCCAAACGGCTACTTGGTTTTCTTGAGGTTTTTCAGTAGATTTTTTGAAGCCAAATGAAGACTTCACATGTCCTATTCTTGTTCTTGGAGTTGAAGATAATTTGGTGGTATTATCCTTTCTTCTTTTATTAAAGAAAATCAAAACTATTTTTGAAAAAGAATGAAGTAGCCAACGGCTACTTTGGGATATTTGGAGCTGAATTTTAATTTTGAAATGGTCTACTCCCACATGCCTATTATCTTGCCAAAAAGTTGAGAAGCTGATGGAGTTGTTATAGTGATATTATCATCACATTTTCAAGATAATTCCAAGTCATCTTTTGGAGCTAAATTTCGGCCACATGGAGTTGCCAAGGTGGACCAATCATTTTGTCTTATTTTGCCAAGTGTACAAGGCCAACCAATGATGAGAAGACATTTGGACTTGATGATGAAGATGGTGACACATTGGAAGTCCTATCTCTAAGGCTCAAATCACACTATAAATAGAGGCAATGGTGAAGAAGATGAAACACACTTGAAGCTTACAAGCATTTGTTGAATTGTCTAGCTATCATCTTCTTCTTATTGTTGTTCTTGTTCCATTCTTTGTAGCAAAGGTGTTCTTGTTGTTTTTGTTGTGCTACAAGCCTCTTGAGCTTCATTTGTAAGATTGATTAGCCATTCTTATAAGGCTATATCAATAGGTTGTAGAAGGGTTGCAACTAAGTGTTGCTTAGAAGGTGATTATCCAAGTCTTGAATAGGGTTGGTGTATAACCCAAGGATCAAGCTTGGTTCTTGTTGTAAGGTGTTTCTTTGCATAGTGAAATCCAAGGAAAGGTGTTCCTTGGGACTAGAGTAGGTCACATTGACCGAACCAGGATAAATTCTTGGTGTTCTTCTCTTGTTTCTTCATTTTTGTTTTCTGCCCGTTTTTACTGCAGTTTTCACACAATTTCTCACGTTTTGAAAAAATAGCTAAACATTTTCCAAAATTCGTGATTTTTGGTGGAGTTATACTTCAGACTGTTAGCTTTCATTTGCAATAAGAATCACTTGATTTGAGTAAGAGAAAGTTAGTCTTTTAGTCTTTGCAAGATAACTTCTCCAATCTGGCTGCAATCTGACCAGTTTTGAGAAAACTTAAATTCTGTATTTATCAAGAATTTTTTAAGGTCAGGGCCTTTTGGAAACTTCATCTACACATCCTAAGGAGTGTTTTGATATGAAGATCAACCTTTTTGGTTGAATATTCAAAGAGAAACACGTTTTGCAAAATCAGCAACATTCTGTCCAATTCTGTCCAGATTGACCATCTGAATATTTTTATTTGTTTGAAGGTCATACGATCTTATTTTTGTCTGATTTTTGGACAGAGTCTTGCTAACTCATTGAAGTTCAATTCTGGAAAGTTTCATAATTATTGGAGTTGTGTACAACTATTTTTGAATTTTTCAAATACGGGTTCTGAATCTGAGGCAGTTTCAGATTCTGTTTTCAAAGGGGTTTTTAATCAAGGGTACTAGTGTAATTTCCGCTAACCACTATTCACCCCCCTTCTAGTGGTGTTTATTGCATGTACACGGTCCAACAGTTCAGCGCATATATCTGGGTATTCTCTTCTGGAATATATGGGAGAACTATGCTGCTTTGGTGTTTGGCGAGGAATCATGGTCACAACGTGGCATACTTAGAGATATTAAGCGGGACATCTTCCTATGGGCAAAAGCACAAAGTGGGACTAAGATTGCAGCTTATGTTCCACGTCTAGTTCAAGTGGGTCTCTCTCCATTACTTCGTTCAAACAGGGTTCGGATAATTCGTTGGTGTCCTCCTCCATCAGGCAGATTAAAGTTAAACACGGATGCGTCTGTTGGTTGACATGCAGCATGCGGCGGGGCCATTGTTCGTGATCCAACGGGAACCATGCTCCATGCATTCTCTTTTCCCTTGCGACATGATTAAGGGATATCTAAACAAGGGTAGTGCTCCTAACATTCAAGGATCCAAATAAAGGGTACCTAAAACTTTGTCTTCGTTGTAGGAAAAACGCAAGGAATGCAAGAAGGAGACAAAGTCAAAGAATCTAAAAACTAAATGGTTTTTAGATAGTGGATGTTCAAAGCGTATGACGGATAACCCCAAACTATTCACCGAGTTGGAACATATCAAGAATGGAGGAAAGGTAACATTCGATGACAACAACAAAGGACAAGTTGTTGGAAAAGGAACAATTGGGGACCCTAACACATTTCAAATACAAAATGTCTTGTTAGTAAGTAATATTTCTTATAATTTATTAAGTATTTCTCAACTTACAGATTGTGGATATAATGTTTCTTTTCTTCCCAATTCTTGTGATATAATAAATGAAAAAGGAAAAATTGTATTAAAAGGAAGTAGAAATGGTAACATTTATACTCTTACCTTAGATAACATGTTAGATGCTAAGGTTAAGTGATATCACATGACTTAGATGTGAATTTATGGTATAGAAGATTAGGCCATATAGGAATTTCAACTATTAAGAAATTATCTAATAAGAATTTAATTAGAGGAATGCCTAAGTTAGACTTAGATAATTTTTAAATTTGTGAAACATGTATTAAAGGAAAACACATTAAAGAAACATTAAAACCGAAACATGAAGTGAGTACTAGTCATGTATTAGAATTGCTTCACTTAGACTTATTTGGTCCAAGTAGGACAAGAAGTCTAGATGTGCACTACTATGTGTGTGTCATAGTAGATGATTACTCACGCTACACATGGACATTGTTCTTAACACATAAATACGATGCTCCATTAGCAATCGAAACTCTTATTAAGCAA
Source organism: Eustoma russellianum (assembly GCA_036186865.1). NCBI lineage: Eukaryota > Viridiplantae > Streptophyta > Magnoliopsida > Gentianales > Gentianaceae > Eustoma > Eustoma russellianum. Next base: position 7,396,598 of record AP025067.1, on the reverse strand, counting down.
CTTGAAAATATATACGAAAAAATGTTAAAAGAATTAGAAGTGATAGATGTGGAGAATTTAAAAACAAAGATGTAATCAAGTTTTGTGAATTATATGGAATTAAACATGAATTCTCACCACCTAGAACGCCACAACTCAATGGAGTTGTTGAACGTAAAAATAGAACAATTCAAGAAGTTTCTAGAACAATGTTATGTGAAAACAAAATACCTAAATATTTATGGGCTGAAGCTGTTAGTTGTGCATGTTATATAATAAATAGACTTTCTATTAGAAAGAAATTAAATAAAACACCTTATGAATTGTTAAATAATAGACAACCTAAAATAGATTATCTTTAAGTTTTTGGTTGTAAATGTTTTGTGTTGAACACTAAGGGTAATCTAGACAAGATTGAACAAAAGTCCATTGAATGCATATTTGTTGGTTATTCAACTAATTTAAGAGCATATAGTTGTTATAATCCTGCATCTAGAAAAGTAATTGAATCTATACATGTGAAATTCAACGAAAATGCATGCTTTGATTAGTGATAAAACTCAACATAAACATGAGAATAATGTTGAAAATATGTTTGATGATGATGTATTACTTGAGCCTGTACTTGATCATCTAGAACCAACTCTCCCTGAACAAGACATGCATGAACCCTTAGATGAAATAAATGAAGAGATTTTGCAATTGGAAGATAATAAAACTAACTACAAGATGATTCAATTGTATAGGACAATGTTCACACTAATGAAACATTTGAACAAGATGAGGGTGAACCTACTCAATCTAGGAATTGGTGACATCCTCAAAAATTAACCATTGGGGATCCAAGTGTTGGGGTTAGAACACGTAGAAACATAAGTCAACTTGAAGGACATAGCTTAGTCTCACACATAGAACCTAAGAATGTTAAGGAAGCCTTAGGTGACATATCATGGATAGATGCCATGCATGAGGAGTTAAATCAATTTACAAGGAATAACGTGTGGGATTTAGTACCTAAACCCGAAAATAAGTCCATAATAGGAACGAAATGGGTATTTAGGAACAAAATGGATGAACAAGGAAACATCACACGAAATAAGGCTAGATTAGTCGCACAAGGATATAATCAACAAGAAGGAATAGATTATGAAGAAACCTTTGCACCCGTTGCACGACTAGAAGCAATTACTTGCTATTGCAAGTCTAAGCAACATCAAACTCTTCCAAATGGATGTCAAGAGTGCATTCTTGAATGGATACATCCAAGAGGAGGTGTTTATGAAACAACCCCCTGGATTCGAAGATCCATAGAATCATAACCATGTTTACAAGCTTAAGAAAGCTCTATATGGTTTGAAACAAGCTCCAAGAGCTTGGTATGATAGATTTGTAAATTTTCTGATTGTAAATAATTATCAAAGGAGAACAATAGACAACACACTATTTCTAAGAAGGAAAGATAATGACTTATTAATAGTTCAAATATATGTAGACGATATTATCTTTGGTTCAACCAACCCTACCTTAGTAAAAGACTTCGAAGAGTGTATGAAGTCAGAATTTGAAATGTCAATGGTAGGAGAGTTGAATTACTTCTTAGGACTTCAAATCAAACAAACTCCTCAAGGAATCCACATTAGCCAACATAAGTATGACAATGATATGATTAAGAAGTTTGGCTTTGAAGAGTTGAAACCAACACCTACACCCATGAGTTTTAGCACCAAACTAGATAAGGATCAAAATGGTAAACCTTTTGATGACAACTTTATAGGTCTATGATTGGCTCATTGTTATACTTAACTGCATCAAGACCTGACATCATGTTTAGTGTGTGTATGTGTGCTAGGTTTCAATCTTGTCCTAAGGTATCTTATTCCAATGCAGTGAAAAAGATCTTTAGATATCTTAAACACACACCTCACTTAGGACTTTGGTATGATAGAAAGGCTAAGTTGGAATTACACGCATATAGTGATGCTGATTATGGTGGTTGCAAATTATATAGAAAATCCACCAGCGGTACATGTCAATTTATAGGAACCAACTTGATCTCTTGGTTTTCTAAAAATCAAGCTAATGTAGCTCTTTCTACCACTGAAGTCGAGTATATAGCCTTGAGTTTGTGCTACCCAAATACTATGGCTTAAACGACAACTTAGTGATTTTGGCATTAAAATGAATAAGATTCCATTTTTTTGCGATAGCACAAGTGCAATCAATCTTTCATGGAATCCGGTACTTCATTCTAAGGCCAAACACATTGAGGTGCGATACCACTTCCTTCGAGAACATGTTCAAAATGAGGATATAGTTATAAACCATATAAGAACTGATCATCAAATAGCTGATATCTTCACCAAACCCCTTAATCAAGCCAATTTTGAAAACTTACGAGCCAAGTTAGGTATATGATGACTTACGATACCATTGCATAGTTCTATCTTTTGCATGATTTGCAAAATAAAGGGGGAGATAGAATAAGAACATGATTTTAGTTGGTAAGTCATAATTTGGTTGAATAATATGCTAAGTTTCAATTGGTATATGTTTTGGAGCATAGGTTAAAGGGGAGAGTATAATTTGAGGGGGAGCACATGAATACATGAGAATTAATGAAAAAAATTGGTAATTAGTTGGTAATTGGTTTTTTAAACAATTGGTACAAATTTGGTGAAACAATTAGTAGTTGGTGAGGTATTTGGTATTTATGATAAACAATTGGTGTGACATTAAAATCATGTTAGGTTATTTTGAAAATCATCCAAAAGGGGGAGAATGTTGAGAAATATGTTTGGATAATTTTTAAAGTCATGATTTTAAGAGGTGAATGCATAAAAATATCATACATGGTGTTATATGTGATTAAAAGTTGAAAAAGTTGACATCGATCTCTCAAGTTGTTGCACTTCGATCGATCTATGTACTTCGATCTCTCACATCGATCGATCCATGTGAGGCAGTGAAAGTTCAAGACCATACGGTGAGACATCGATCTCTAAACCTGAGACATATCGATCGATCGATGTACATCGAACCCTCACTTCGATCGATCGATGTAGGTCAGAGACAAATTCTGAAACTTACGGTGAGACATCGATCTCTGAAGCTGAGGCAATTCGATTGATCGATGTCTAGGGTTTTTAGAAATAATTTTCTAAAATGTGATAAAATGGTTGTTTTCATTTGTATATAATTTATACATGTTCATTATGTGAATATTATGTGTGTTTTGGTGATTTTAAATATATTGTGACTAATGTGCCTTGGAAGTTTCTACACCTTACCAAAAAAAGGCAAAATTGGTATTTTGAGTTTTGTAGGAACATGATATGGTGGATATATATCATGGACTTATTCTCATCTTATTTATCCTGAAAAAGATGATATTATGATTATTTCTGACCATCGGGGTCATTTCTGGAGTTTTCTCTCACCAGTGGCATTTTGGTCATTTCACCCCTGAGGGTATTTTTGGTATTTTCACTCAAGGAATCTTTTGAGTATATTCTTATCTTCATTCTGGAGTTAATTTATTATTATCTTGAAGATTATTTGGTGGTTCTTTATCTTATTCTCTCAAATGATGATATTATTGACTATAGCGGGATATGTGACGAGTTGTGATGTCACATTCTATTTCTTTATTGAAGACCCTCTTATATATGTTATGAGAGCAATTTTATCATCATTATTCAGAGATATCAAAGGTGTTAAAGGTGTGGAAATGATCACTACGTACAAGAAGAAATAGTTGGAATTTTGGTGTTACATATTGACATAATCTTGTCAATTATTATTTGGTGGTTTCTTCTTCAAAAATTTGAGTTGGTATACATATACATATGCTTAAAAACGTGTATATTCATATGAGTATGATGTATTATTCATTTTATGAGTTGGTGACAAGTGGACCAATAAAAAAGGAGCTAGTTGGCAAAATTGCCAACTTGGAATTTTTGAGTTTGAAAACCAACGGCTACTTAGGCTGTTTTGGAGCTGTTTTTTGTTTGAAATTGTCAATGTCCACATGCCTATTCTTGTGCCAAGAAGTTGAGGGTATAATGGAGGAATATGCCATCTTATCCTTGGGTATTATCTTCACATTTTTAAGACAATTCCAAGATGTAAAGTTCGGCCAACAAAGGGTGTCCAAGGCGGACCAATTATGTTGTCTCATTTTGCCAAATGTACAATGCCAACCAATGATGTCAAGACACTTGGACTTGATGATGAAGATGGTGACATATGTGCATTCTTATCTCCAAGGCTCAATTTACACTATAAATAGGAGGCAATGGTGAAGAAGATGAAACACACTTGAAGCTCACTTGAAAGCATTTGTTGAATTGTCTAACTATCATATTCTTCTTGTTGTTCTTGTTTCATTCTTTGTAGCAAATGTGTTCTTGTTGTATTTGTTGAGCTACAAGCCTCTTGAGCTTCATTTGTAAGATTGATTATCCAATTCTATAAGACTACATCAATAGGAGGTAGAGGTGTTGCAACTAAGTGTTGCATAGAAGGTGTTCATCCAAGTCTTGAATAGGATTGGTGTATAACCCAAGGATCAAGCTTGGTTTTTGTTGTAAGGTGATTCATTTCATAGTAAAATCCAAGAAAAGGTGTTCCTTGGGACTGGAGTAGGTCACATTGACCGAACCAGGATAAATTCTCGGTGTTCTTGTCTTGTTTCTACCTTTCTGTTTTCTGTCCGTTTTTACTGCAGTTTTCACACAACTTCTCACGATTTGAAAAAATAGCTAAACACTTTCCAAATTCGTGATTTTTGGTAGAGTTATACTTCAGACTGTTATCTTTCATTTGCAATAAGAATCACTTGATTTGGGCAAGGGAAAGTTAGTCTTTCAGTCTTTGCAAGATAACTGCTCCATTCTGGCTGCAATCTCATCAGTTTTGAGAAAACTTGAATTCTGTATTAATCAAAAATTGTTCAAAGTCAGTGCCTTTTGGAATCAGAAACTAGACATCCTAAGGAGTGTTTTGACATAACGTTCAACCTTTTTGGTTAAGTATTCAAAGAGAAATATGTTTTTTAATTTCAGCAACATTGTGTCCAATTCTTTCCAGATTGACAATCTGAATCTTTTTATTTGTTTGAAGGGCCAAACGATCTTATTTTTGTCTCATGTTTCGACAAAGTCTTGTTAGCAATTGAAGTTAAAATTTGGAAATTTTCCTAATTTTTGGAGTTGTGTACAAGGATTTTTGAATTTTTCAAAAATGTGTTCTGAATCTGAGGTAGTCTCAGATTCTGTTTTCAAAGGGGTTTTTAATCAAGGGTAGTAGTGTGATTTCCGCTAACCACTATTCATCCCCCCTTTAGTGGTGTTTATTGTAGGTGCACGGTCCAACATATAAGTACATTAATATATACCTATATAAGTATAGTAATATATGAATCTATAACTATATAACTATACAAGTAGATAAGTATATAATTATAAAATTATATACTCATATACGATTGGAGATTAGAAATTATAGGCTCATTATACTATCATTTCTCTTTCAAAGATGAACTTTGTAATATGTCTGCCAAAAGTGTGGCTTAATAAAATATATCCTTCATTGCTAAAAAAAAACTTATATATTTGTGTTCTTATATATGCATACGTATATATATTGTTTTTGCCAAAGAAAGGTTTTTATTAATAAAGCCTAATTTATGGCAGAGAAATACCATAGTACAAAGGAAATAAATAGTTGCAAGACAAACTACAACTGGTGCCATACAGCGTACAGTACATATCCAATGCTGCATAGATTAATAAAAACATTCAACTATACATGATATGCCACATTAAAAACTTGCCAAGTAAAACAACCCTTGTGGATAAAACCTTGGTCGAAGGAAAAAAGCTTACTTATTTGTATGGTTGAAATGCTGAAACAACGGGAATACATAGGCACATGCAAAAAAATGCAGCAAGAGCTCAAAGAATGGCTGTCTGCAATCTGAAGGAAAAAGCAGTCGTGCAAAAACCAAGCCGATGAAATCCAATCCATATGCGGCTGTCCAGGTAGATGTTGTTAGGAAATTGACGAGATCACTGCAAAAACGTGCAGCGGAAAAATAAAACTTGATCTCTGATTTCCTACCAAGGATCTATGTTGTTCGTTTAATTCGACGAAAGAAACTCGAAAATTAACTCTGTAGATTCGAAATCCGCAGATGAAGGAGTTGCGATGACACAAACACCCTCTGCCGGTATCCAAACGAATGCTTCCGCCCAGAGTGTTAGCTCTTGAAATGGCACAGCTGAGAACTCGGTTTTTCTCCAAAAACGAGTTATGTTTTTTTGATGATTGTGTGTAATCTCTATACGAGATGCACTATCATATATACATATATGCAGACATCAAATCCGAATCTAAATCGGATTAGTTAAGCGAATCAAAATCCGTATCAGATATGGATCTTATCAGGATATTCAAAATTCATATCAGATATGGATTCATTCGTTATTATCCGGTAATACATATATATATAATAATCATAAAAACAAAAATAATATTAATAATAATTTATATCTAATATTAATATAATTAATGTTATTAATATCAGCCCATACGCATTCTTGTGTGTGACCCGATAGGCCCATATTAATTGGTAGTCAGTTAAATCTCCATTAAACCAACAAGCCGTAATTGGTCTCTAGCAAGACATTACGACTACCCAATTAATACGAGTAAAGTCCAACTAGCCTAATAATAGTACATGCATTAATCTATTTGTCACACGATATCTAGTTTGAACATAATTCATGGTCAGCGTCATACTTATATTGTTCAAACATATGATTACTCGATCTCTAAGTAGACTGATAAAACAAATGATATTGATCACACTACCAATTCATCTGAGCACGACCATGCATTTCACAGTCTCACTAATCGAGGGGCCCAAAGATATCTCTCTCAAAAGAGAGGGACAAATTCTATCTTGATTATTCAATATCCTCTACATAATTTCTATCATACTCAATCATGACCTTTATTATTATCTAGTTATGGATAACGTTAGATCATGTCAAAATATAATAGTCCTTATGTTCGAAACTATGACAATCTCAAGTCTAAGGATTAAAACATGACTATCATGAGATTTACTTATGACGCTAATCCATGTAGTAATCTCATGATGAGTCTATCCAATACACTATTCTCTAAAAAGTATCTATGAGATTGATTTGTATCACCATACACATAATCGTCTCATGATTATCAAATCAATACTTATACTGGTTATAAATTATTTTATCTCTATAACAATAATGAATCAGGGACACATATCATTATCGTGTAACATACTAACCAGTAATAATGATAATAAAACCTCTTTATTAATAATAAATGTATAATATAAAACATCCAAATCATGGCCTAGAGCATATACACTAATAGAAGTATGCTGCGGTAAAAGGATGTAGCTACTTGAATACGAAGGCACTCCAGTGAGGAGAAAAGTGATTTGTCACCCACAAATAACTCCCACGTAGCAGCAATCAGGGACCTATGCAGGAAACAAAAAATGTAGAAATGAGTAAATGCAAAAAAGTGAGATAAACAGTATATATGGCCAAGAAGTGCAGAGCAAGTACCCATGTTTCCTGCATCCCCAGATACAGGCAACAAATAACAAAGGAGAATGGAATCCCACAATATCTCAAAGCATATACCAAATTCAGGAGCAAGTAATAAAGAAAAGGAGAGTACCCGAGTCACCACAACTGTTGATGTGAACGATATATGAAGCCACTATGTCTGTAAACATGATGTAGAGAGATCCGTGTGTATAACAGCTCTAACAATAGTCGACAGATCACCATATCAGCAAAATGTAGAGAACCCATGACGTAGCTGTCCATGCTGAGGCAATAAATGGGCCACCATATTTGCATGTCGTGGAACATCAGAAAGAGTACTAGATCCCAGTAGTAGAAAAGAACATAGCACAACAATGTGTGTGTTTGAACATGGTCAACAACCTCAAGCGAGTCCACCTCCGTATCTATATTACGATATGTCCGAGTAAAATAGATTAATGACAAAGTTGCACCCTGCAGTTCAGCCTGAAATGGAGAAGATACGGGGAGATGTAATACTATAACACCACAAAATTATCTCGCGAAGTCCCAGAGAACTGCCCCACCCGAGGCTGAGAGTGATCCAAGAGTAGCATCAACATTTAATTTATACCTCGAAGGAGGAAAAAGCCATCGCACTATCCGTGGCTGACGAGGGTGAAGACTAGGAGAAAGGCCAAGAGCGACCAGTTACGGATCTAGGGATGCATGTTTTGCGCTTGACACCAGATATATATCTGTTTCCTGATCATTTCTTGTAGGCAAACAACCGAACAACGCTCCTCGTCAAACACAATAGAAGTGTATGTGCGCCAAATATTCCAAAGTACGTAAACATCCCCTGAATGTGTCCCTACGCGTAGAAGTCCACTAAGCTAACAGATAAGGGCGCAACGTATAAGTAAGCGGATGTGGACCATCCAGAATAGCAGCATAATGTAACAATAGTCGCAAAATAAACTCACAACAGAGAAAGAGGTTGTCGATTGTAGCGGAGTATGAGTGACAGAAGGGACATCGAGTGGGTCCTGCAATCAGAAGACGTCAGAAAGTATCATACACTGGAAGGGCTCCATGATATAACTTCCATAAGAAAAGACGAATAATCGGTATCTGTAGTCGATGTCAAATGAACCCATGTGAGAAAAGATGCACACCAACATGCCGAAAGACAGAATAGGCCGATTTTAACGTAAAATCACCGTGAGTATCCGGCCGCCATAAATAGCTACTAGGAAAGCCATCAACCTGCATAGCACGAACTAGATGAGCAGCACAAATACATTTCCAGCCCATAGAATCTGTGTCCCGAGAATAATAATCCATTATGCCACCATACTTAGTGCGCATAAACGCTGTCCATAGGGAAGTCTTTATATTATAACTCCACCATAAGTTAGCTGAGTATGCCGAAGATAGCCCCTCAATGTGCCGCTGCAGCGTCGATGTTAAGTTTTAGCTTGTCTGTAGGGGGTAACCTCTATCGTATAATTTGTATTTTCCGCGATCGTAAAGGCAGCGAGTATCTTGTAATGATCAAAATCTGAATTGAGGCCGCAAACTTTCTCCCCGAAACAGACAAACACCAAGTATATATGGCTACTCATATTCTTTCCTGAAGGCATAATATTGAAAGGGCTTCATCCCCAAAATATACTGTTGCATATTCTTTCCAAATGAACCAAGATGTCAACATGGGAACTACAGTTACTAATTGTCCCGTCATATTAGCCCTCGTTGCTCTATTCCACCATTCCTTCAAATATTGCTTGAAAGATAACCTGTTTGGCGTAGGTCCAGAAAAGATCAAATAGAAATGACTCCATATACGCATCCCCGGTCCGCCCTCTTCAACTAGCAAGAATAATGTTTGCCACTTCACCCAATGATGATTCTCGTTATTATCAATGTCACCCCCAAATAAGTTGCATATTCGGCATCGAATAACATGCATAATACTCTTCGGCAAGGTGATCACAACAAGAGTATGAATAGGTAAAGCATTAATAACATGTTTAATTAAAATCAACTTACTTGCCGAAGAGAGAAACTTATTCTGCCAATTGTGTAGTCGCATATCCAACCGAGCCAATAAATCCGTAAAATAAAGTGGTCGTGGCCTCCCCTATATAAATTGACGCCAGGGTATTTAATTGGTAATTTTGTGAAAGTCATCCTAACACCTGTGCTATACGCCAAGACACACGTAGCGTCACATATGAAGAATGTATAAAGTGACTCGTTTGAAAGTTAACCTTTTGTCCTGAAGCTGCCTGGTAGACATTCAGAAAATTTCGGAAGCATCTTAAATTGGGCACCGAACCATTAAGGAAGAGCAACAGATCATCTGCAAATGGAGAGATTAAAGGCCGAATCCTGCCCATGTCAAAACTTTTTAAAGAGCCATCATGCATCAAAGCAACGATCCCTCTAGAAAAAGCCTCAGATGCTAGAATAAAAAGTAAAGGGGAAAATGGATCCCCTTGCTCAACCCTCGGGTGGGTTGAAAGAATCCTCATGGCTTACCATTAATAAGAATCGTCATTAACGTGCCTTCTAAATGGTTAAATATCAGCTGTATGAACCTTGGATGAAAACCCATCTTGTCTAATAAGTTCTTTAGAACAGTCCAGCTAACACAATCAAACGCCTTCATCATATCAAGCTTGATCATAAGTTTGCCACCACAAACTGTTTTATCCATCAAACAAGCCATTTCTTGCGCAAGCAAGATATGCTCCATAATATCCCGACCTTGCATGAAGCCTGCTTGCTCTGGTGAAATTATTTCCGGTAACAAAGCCGTTAACCGTGTAGTCAAGATCCTTGTACCCACCTTGGCTAAAAAGTTTGATAGGCTGACAGGCCGGAAATCTACAAAAATAGCAGGCAAAGATAGTTAAGGAATCAGAGTTAGGAGAGTGCTTCCCATGGCCCGAGGAAGACAGAATCCGAGAAAGAACTCCTGGACGACCTTAAATACATCCATCTGGATCATATCCCAACAATGGCGAAAGAAGAATCCATTAAATCCATCCGGTCCAGCTGTACTATGTGGATCAAGAGACCATATTGCTTCTTTAGTCTCTTCAAGAGATGGCATAAGATATGCATACGTATATATACACACCACACACGTATGTATATATATGTATATGTATATGTTATAAATATGAAATAAATACAGGATAAGTGTATAACTATAAAAATACATGTATAATAAGCTTTAATAACCTATAAATTATATAAGTATATAGTTATATTTTTACCATATAACTATATAGTTATATACTCATGTATTAGTGTAGTTAAGTACTTATGCAGTTATTTGCCTATAAGTACATAGTTATATACTTCTTTACAGAAGGGTATATAGTAATATACTTATATGCAATGCACTTATATGCTTCTAGAGTCATGTACTAGTTTAGTTGTATAAGCATATAACGACACGTACTTGTTTAGTTATATTAATACATAACAATATAAGTATCTCGTTATATAAGTATATAGGTAAACAATAATATAATTATATCAATATTTACCATAAGAGTATACAACTGTATAACTATACAAATATATATGTTTGCAAGGAATACCGTGATACCACTCTGAATGGTGCTGTTGAGCAGATGTACAGTGAGATGGCTTCTCGTCACAGAGTTCGCCATCATTGCATCCAGATCATCAAGACAGCAACCATCCCAGCTAAACTTTGCAAGCGGGAGAGTACTAAGCAGTTCCATAATTCTAAAATCAAGTTCCCTTTGGTGTTCAGAAAGGTGAGGCCACCAACCAGGAAGCTCAAGACCACATACAAGGCAACTAGGCCAAACATGTTTGTGTAAGGTGTTTGGTGTTATGCTTTTGTCAAGTCGTTCCTTTTATCTGCAATTTTCTGGTTTATTGGCAATTTTCCTTCTTGTTACTGATTGATAGTATTTCAGTTTGAAAGAGGCATGACAGTAATTTTGGAAAAAAAAAATATACTTGTGTAGTTATATAAATACATACTTATACAATTACAGTTACATATTTATATATGTATTGCACTTATACACTTAAATAGTTATATAAGTATATAAGTATTTTTTTAAGCAAATGGAAATTTTATTAAGTAGCCTCTCTTATGGCGGAGGAATACCATATTACAAAAATGCAATGAACGTCATCATATGAGAACAAATAATATAAGTACATGATGGAAGTGAATGGGCAACAATAAACGATATGTCGCATTAAAACCTTGCCATTTAAAACCACCCTTGTGGATAAAACCATGGCGAAGGGAAAAGCGTGCATATTTATATTGTTGCAACCATAATACTGTACAATCCAAATGATAAAGTAAGAAGAAATGTATATGCTGCAACCCATACGATCAGAACTTGTAGCGCTACATAAAGACAGGATATTAGGCGTCCGCATTAGTAGATTGTTGAAAGGTGGGAAAGGTAGAGTCAGTCAAGATGATACCCTGAAGATACGATGGAAGAGCTGTCAAACGAGGATAGTATACAATAGTGGAACGGCCCAATGCTTCTTGTGCCAAAAAGTGTGCTGCCTGATTAAGACATACCTTCTAGGCACATTTTTGACATTAGTTGAATATAAAGGATTAACATATGTTTGACCATTCTAAAAAGATGTTGCATTGTCATACATGTTATATCTTGGTTGATAAGTACTATGTCTTGGCCGATTTTGATAGTGTGTATAAGGCATGTAATTTTGTTTCTCGAATGGGGCTATGTATGTATGTTTATATGCATTTCTATAAGATTTATATGAGTGTTGCATATACTTAGGTTCATAATAAGTTGGATGCATTTTATTAGGTCTTGTTGCATTTATATACATGTAGGCATAATTTCTCAGTTGTCTAGATGCAAAGTTTTGCCTAGGTGTACGTTTATACATGTGTATATTTGTGGGTGCGTGTTGTATTTTTTCCTTGATATAAGTAGAAGAAGGTGTAGAAGAAGATGTAGCAGGCAAAGTTGATTTTGTTGTATTATATGACAACTTTGTACTAGATGAGACAAACTTAGTCTTTTTATCTACTTTGGCATTTTCTTCTTTATAGCCTAACCCGGTTTTATCATTTCCATATTTTTGTGATGATATTAGTGTATCTAACATATTAGTACCCGATTTAAATTGTTCTAACATTTTCTCTAAGTCTAGTTTGCATGATTTAAGTGTAGACACTTCATTTTCATAATCATGCATCTTGGTTTTCAACACACTGTTATCGGTTCTTAAGGTTTGTTCATTATTTCTAGATGACTCAATTTTAGTCTTTAATGAATCAAGAGTATTTGATGACTCTTGTTTGAAAGACGCTCATTGATTAGAAAGTTCCAAGTTGGTTGTCTTCAACTTGTCATTTTCTTCAATCAGTTTCTTTTTCTCTTTTGACAACCTTTTACAATGAGCATGCATTTTCATAAATTCATCATACACTTCATCGAAAATCATCTCATTATCAGAATCAAAATCAGGAGTAGATGTTACCTCTTTCATAGACTTTGAGAACCTCTTTTATGAGAGATTGATGACATAATGTATGATTTTAGATGAATATCTTGAATCTTTAATCAAGTGAATACAAATGCTCCAAACCTTCTTGAAGTGTTCAAATGCTCCAAACCTTCTTGATTTGGGATTAGCAGGCTACTATGAGTTCTTACTTCTTAACCTTGTCTTGTTTGTACGATGTTGAATCTTGTTTCTTGGAATGGTGTAGACCTCGCTCTGATACCAATTGTTGGACCGTGCACCTGTAATAAACACCACTAGAGGGGGGTGAATAGTGGTTAGCGGAAATTATTCTACTACCCTTGATTAAAAACCCTTTTGAAAACAGAATCTGAGACTACCTCAGATTCAGAACCCGTTTTTGAAAAATTCAAAAATCCTTGTACACAACTCCAAAAGTAATGAAAATTACCAGATTTTAACTTCAATGTGTTAACAAGACTTTATCCAAAAATCAGACAAAAATAAGATCGTTTGACCCTTCAAACAAATAAAAAGAGTTAGATGGTCAATCTGGACAGAATTGGACAGAATGTTGTCTGTTTTGAAAAACGTGTTTCTCTTTGAATACTCAACCAAAAAGGTTCATCTTTATATCAAAACACTCCTTAGGATGTGTAGTTGGTGTTTCCAAAAGCCCCTGACCTTAAACAATTCTTGATTAATATAGAATTCAAGTTTTCTCAAAACTGGTCAGATTGCAGCCAGAATGGAGCAGTTAGCTTGCAAAGACTGAAAGACTAACTTTCCCTTGCTCAAATCAAGTGATTCTTGTTGAAAATGAAAGCTAACAGTCTAAAGTACAACTCCACCAAAAATCACGAATTTTGAAAGTGTTTAGCTATTTTTTTCAAATCGTGAGAAGTTGTGTGAAAACTGCAGTAAAAACATGCAGAAAACAGAAAGGTAGAAACAAGATAACAATACCGAGAATTTATCCTGGTTCGGCCAATGTGACCTACTCCAGTCCCAAGGAACACCTTTCCTTGGATTTTACTATGAAATGAATCACCTTACAATAAGAACTAAGCTTGATCCTTGGGTTATACACCAACCCTATTCAAGACTTGGATGAACACCTTCTATGCAACACTTAGTTGCAACACCTCTACCTCCTATTGATGTAGCCTTATAGAATTGTCTAATCAATCTTTCAAATGAAGCTCAAGAGGCTTGTAGATCAACAAATACAACAAGAATACCTTTTCTACAAAGAATGAAACAAGAACAACAAGAAGAATATGATAGCTAGACAATTCAACAAATGCTTTCAAATGAGCTTCAAGTGTGTTTCATCTTCTTCACCATTGCCTCCTATTTATAGTGTGAATTGAGCCTTGGAGATAAGAATGCACATGTGTCACCATCTTCATCATCAAGTCCAAGTGTCTTGACATCATTGGTTGACTCTGTACACTTGGCAAAATGAGATAACATAATTGGTCCACATTGGACACCCTTTGTTGGCCGAAATTTACATCTTGGAATTGTCTTGAAAATGTGAAGATAATACCCAAGGATAAGATGACATATTCCTTCATTGTACCCTCAATTTCTTGGCACAAGAATAGGCATGTGGACATTGACAATTTCAAACCAAAAATCAGCTCCAAAACAGCCTAAGTAGCCGTTGGTTTTCAAACTCAAAAATTCCAAGTTGGCAATTTTGCCAACTAGCTCCTTTTTGATTCGTCCACTTGTCACCAACTCATAAAATGAACAATACATCATACTCATCTGAATATACACGTTTTTAAGCATATGTATATGCATAGCAACTCAAATGTTTGAAGAAGAAACCACCAAATAATAATTGACAAGATTATGTCAATATGTAATACCAAAATTCTAACTATTTCTTCTTGTACGTAGTGATCATTTCCACACCTTTAACACCTTTGATATCTCTGAATAATGATGATAAATATGCTCTCATAACATATATAAGAGGGTCTTCAAGAAAGAAATAGAATGTGACATCACAACTCGTCACATATCCCGCTATAGTCAATAATATCATCATTTGAGAGAATAAGATAAAGAACCACCAAATGATCTTCAACAAGAAATCACTATAACCACGGTATCATTATTCTTATGCAGGCAACTCTTTTTCATACATTCGCAATTTTGTACATCTACATTTGTTTATTCTGCTTTTTGGGAGAGTCTCCCGTAGATAACAAAAACTCATTATAACCACGGTATTCCCCCATCACAAGTGAGGGTCTCTATTATTAATAAAACACCGGACGGTACCACCTGTCCTTCGACAACAAAAGTTATGTAACTATACAATTGTACAATCATATATGTATCCAAGTACATAATTGTATAAGTATATAACTATGCAACAATAGACTTATATACTTGTATAATTACATACTTATATAGTTATATAGTAACATGCTTATATAGTTTTATCTTAATATACTTGTATACTTGTATAACTATATAAGTGCATAAGTGCAATACATATATAAATATGTAACTGTAATTGTATAAGTATGTATTGATATAACTATACAAGTATATTGAGTATATAAGTATATAAGCATATACGCATACAAGTATATAAGTATACAAGTATGTAGTTATATAAAAATAAAACTATACTATATACTTGCAAACATATACACTTGTATAGTTATATAGTTGTATGCTTTCCACAAGGGTGGTTTTCCTTGGCAATGTTTTAATGCGGCATATCATATATAGTTGAAGACTCCCTTCACCATGAGGCTGCATTATCTCGCTACTTCTCTGTTGGACATACTCAATCGTAGGCCGTATAGTACCATTTTAACTTTATATATGATCTTTTTTTTTAATATGGTTTCCCTCCGACATAAGTGAGGTTTATTAATAAAAAACTTTTTCCGGGAAAAAATAGTTGTATGCTCTTATGGTAATATATCTATATAATTTTATTATTGTTTACTTATATACTTATATAGCGAGATACTTATATAGTTATGTATTAATATAACTAAACAAGTACGTGTCTTTATATGCTAGAAAACTACATAACTATGGAAGCATATAAGTGCATTATATATAAGTATATTACTATGCACCCCTCCACAAAGAAGTATATAACCATATACTTATAAGCATATAACTGTATATTAAGACTCATAAATCACATATGTAGTACAAAACAAACATTAAAACCCTTGTTTGATAGCAAATCAGAAATCATTCCAGTTTCATAGACACAGTTAACTTTAAGTGCACCTCCTTCTATCCAGATTATTGGATTTATAGTGCATCATTAAAGAAACTAGGCTACCTCTCTACTAGTTGCAATAAACTTGATAGACATAATCTATCATTCTTTCTGAGGAACTAACAACAAGATTACCTCATAGAAGATCGTTGTGATCTCCTTATCCTCCATCATGTTGATACTCCAAGCAGCTTCTCTTCACCTATCACCAATATCATGTTGGTAATTCTCTTGTTTCTTTATATCTTTGAGTTTTCTTTGGTTGACACCAAATAAACTCTATTATTGTAATTCTTGTTTCCATGTGTATGCCATTATCTCCACCTTATTAGCCTTCATCTTCCATCATAGTGTAGGAGTTACCTGTCCATGTTGTCTTATGGAGTTTCTTCAGTTGACGTCGAGCATGAAGACAAGTGAATGGCATCCACCCCTACAGGCCGAAGAAAATTGAAATGATATCAAATTCATCCCGTTGTGAAAATAATGATTTTCTAAGATATTTTCATCAATGGTTCAACCCCCACACTTTGCTGGAAATGAGATCGAAGAATGACAAAGGAACAACATAGACTTATTTATAAAACTTGTTTCTTTGTGTGGATCGAACTTGAACATATTGGAATCTAAGAGCTGTTTGGGAACCATATCAACTAGAAAATTGATTTAAGATTGTTGCAAAATATGGGTCGATATGGTATCAAACATGGAATATACAGTTTGACAAATTCATCCAAGAACACCATTGTTTTGTTAAGGAACAAAAAATAAATCTGTAACAAAGGGTTCTAGTAAATGATATTTTTCATTGAGAATTTGATATAGAATCAATTGGAAGAACACCAAGAACAACAAATCAAAACAGTCGAGACATGACTAGATTGTCACTGTCCTTAAAGCAAATTTGCTTCTATCAGTGAGAAAGGTAGTATTCAAGCAAATGCTTTCTGGGGTATAACGGCTTTCTCCCTTTCTTTTGCTCTAAGAGAGAGAGATTAAACTTGTTTATAGAAGTGAATGATAGTGGAGGAAGAAGAAGAGTGTTGCCCTAGGATGAGATATGGTCGTTCAATATGAAAGGAGATGTCTTATGGTGAAGGAGTTGCATCTTTTATGAACTGACGCAACACGTCAGGCTCCTTATGTAGGCGTTCGTAGTGTTCTGCAGGCTTTCTGGAACACTTTGAATGCCTACATTAGGCGCTTAATGTCACTTCGAATGCCTACATTAGGCGCTTCATGTCTGGAAGTGTTCCAGAACACTCTAAACGCCTACATTGGGCGCTTCATGTGTTAGGAACGCTCCCATTTCCTTCCATTGTTCATAAAACACTCCAAACTTCACCAAATCTCCTATCAGTGAGTCACATAACATTATACAATGTTGGATCACAAGATTTAAATTACTTTTAAGTACTTTTCCAAAATATATGATTTGGTCTATATGCATAAACATGTCACTTTTGTGTCTAAAGACATCAATCGATCGATCTAGCTTTAGAGATCGACGTCACATCAATCGGTCAATCTTAGATATCGATATAATTGTTTTAAAGATTGATCTAGTTTTTTTAAACATCACTGTAGAGAATGATGTTGCTTATTTAGAGATCTATGTAGATGTTTAGTTATCGATATAGCCAGTTTAGAGTTTGATATCAACCCTACTTCTAGCCAACTTCATTATTTCTCCGAATATATTAAGGATTTGTTATGCATTCCTATGAGTGGATGAAAAAAAATATTACAAGAATATTTTTGGCTGAATTCTCTTTTTCTAGTGCAAAATTAGATTCAAAGAAAAATCCTTTTGAGAAAGAGAGGGGATGATGAGAAACATGGAACCCTTTAAGATGATATCATGGTGTTTCTAATGCTTCAAAAATTTCAAATTAATCAGGAACTAGAAAGCTTGGTAGAAATGGAAATGAAGATTTTGTTGGGAATAATTCACGTCAGATTGACTTCTGTACAATTTGCTCTTAGAATAAAGCAGTGGCCGACATGCCATCTCAAGATAGGCTGGATAGATCTGCTAAGTCAAGACAGTTTAGATACCGCAAATGAGTTTGCGTTCTGAACAGTCAGCCGACCTGCCGACCTGAACTGAACAGCACCTCAGAACAGTGGTTCAGTGCTATCAGCCATCCAGCCGAGCCGAATTAAAGTCAGACTGATTAGACAGATCAGTCCAGTCAGCGCAATTGTATTTGCGTTTTGGACTGATCACCGATCTATCGACCTCGGCACTTCAGCACAACTATGAAAGTTGGGCTTTCAGCTGCTTCAGTCGAGCAAAGCTCAGCACGGCAGAGTTGCAGCACAACGAATGTCCTCAGCCAAACAGCAGAGCTCAGCACAAAGCAGAGCTCAGCAAGACAACGCTTAAGAACAACGAATGTTCTAAGCACAATAGCAGAGCTTATTACAAAGCAGAGCTCAGCTCGGCAATAACCTCAACAGCTCAGCTGAGCAGAGATCCGAGGTGAGTCCAGGACTCTGTCCTTAAGACGTATTGCTCCGGTATACTGTGCCCAACCGGATGGAACAATCGTCTCCCAGGATACAACGGAAGTCAGTTCAGATGAGCGGCACTACAGCGCATGAACTCTACGAACCTGTAAGATACCCTGAACTTCTCGGACTTGATGCAAAATGTAAAAAGAGAAGAGAGAAGAAGAGCACGTGTATGCAGAGGAGGAGAGGATAATATTGGATTCTGAGTGAGTGTGACCAGAGAGGTTAACTTAGCTACTATTTATAGGGAAAATTTTGATTAGGGTGGTTAATTGACAGTTTAACCACAACTGTCGGATCAGAACCCACCGTTACATCAGATAACAGACAACCGCTTTTCAAATTTGAATAACCGATTTTCAAAATTAAATTACGGTTACGTAACTGATTTTCCAAATTCGAATTACGGTTAAGTAACTGATTCTCAAATTTGAATTACGGTTAAGAAACCGACTTTCAAATTATTTTATCCCTACTTGGAGCATTAACTTCTCATTCACCCACTTCAATTTCTCCAACAATCCCCCACATGAATAGGAATTAATGCAGTGTTTATGTAGACTCTACCAAGAATTCAGACAAGAAAATGTTGCATTAGAAGAGGTAGCTTTTGGCTTTGAACCTTTCTTAATGATATACTATCGGATCCACTCGGCTAATTAGTGAACTTAATGTCTTGAACTAACCGGTCTTTAGTGTGAACCTAGACAATAGTACTCACACAACATTTCTTTTAACACCTTTTTTAGGTTCTCATGATTGTGTTCGTTTTAGCCATGAACCACCTGGTTTCAGAAAGTGCATTAGAGAACTTTGGCCTTATAAAATTCTCATAGAAGCGGCCACACTTCACACTTACATAGGTGTTTCCTATCAAGAGTATTCTGTCATACCCCACTTGACATATCAAGATATAGGAACCATTAAAAGCCTCGCTTACCCTCATTTCTCTGCAGACAGCACTTTTATTTAACAGAATGGGTAAATGCTCAGTGAACTTTATAACTTAGTTGTCCCATTGAACCAAGATTCTGGGATCTCCAGTCAACAAGTTTGGGTTACCGTTACAAAGACTCATGCATTATAGGTTTTAGTCCCATTCCGTTTGTCAAAATTGACATCCGATCTCTTGGCAAGCCTTTTGTAAGAGGATCCGCAAGATTCTCCTTTGATTTTACATAATCAATGGAAATCACGCCATTAGAGATCAACTGCTTAATGTTGTTGTGTCTCTGACACATGTGCCGAGACTTACCATTATAGATGCTGCTTCGAGCTCGTCCTATAGCCGACTGACTATCACAGTGTATGCTGATAGGAGCAATTGGCTTAGGCCAGCAGGGCACATCTTCCAGAAAATTTCAAAGCCATTCAGCTTCTTCTCCGGCTTTATCAAGTGCTATAAACTCCACTTCCATCGTAAAATGAGCTATGCACGTTTACTTCGTGGATTTCCACGACACAGCATCTCCACCAACCGTCAATAAATATCCACTAGTGGACTTAGAATCTTTACTATCAGATATCCAGTTGGCATCACAATAGCCTTCCAATACTGCTGGATATCTTGAGTAGTGTAATCCAAGATTTATTGTATACTTTAAGTATCTCATTACTCTATTCAGAGCATTCCAATGTTCATCGCTTGGATTATTTGTAAACCTGCTCAATTTGTTTACTGAGCATGTTAAGTCTGGCCTTGTACAGTTTGTTATGTACATTAGACTTTCAATTACTTGCGAATACTCCAATTGAGCTACTGGCTCGCCTCGGTTCTTCCTTAAGTGTATACTTAAGTCGAGTGGAGTCTTTACTGGTTTCACATCAACTATATTGAACCGTTTTAGAACAGACTCAATATGGTGAGTTTGTGACCGTACGAGTCCCTCGGTTATCCTAGAAATTTTAATTTCTAGAATAGCATTGGCAACTCTCATATCCTTCATATCGAAGTTTCTCGTCAATATCTTCTTTATGTTCAAGATTATATCTCGAGTACTCCCCATGATTAGCATGTTGTCTACATAGAGACATATAATCACATATGCATTCTGTGTGCTCTTAATGTAGATACACATGTTACACTCGTTGATCTTGAAACCATTAGCTAGCATAGCTTGATCAAATTTCAAGTGTCACTGTTTAGGCGCTTGCTTAAGTCCGTACAACAACTTAACGAGTCTACAAACTTTCGACTCTTGTCCTGGAACCAAAAATCCTTCAGGTTGTTCCATATAGATTTCTTCATCTAACTCACCATTCAGAAAAGCAGTCTTCACATCCATCTGATGGATTTTCAAGTTATAGACTGCAGCAATAGAAACTAGCACCCTTATAGAAGTGATCCTAGTTATTGGTGAGTAGGTGTCAAAAAAGTCAAAGCTTTCCTTTTGTCGATAGCCTTTAGCTACCAACCTAGCTTTATACTTTTCAATAGACCCATCCTCTTTCAGTTTCTTCTTGAAAATCCACTTGCAACCAAGGGTTTACTTCCAAGTGGAAGGTCAACCAACTCCCAAATGTGATTTTGAAGAATCGAGTCGATCTCACTGTTAATTGCCTCTTTCCATAATGGATCTTCTGGAGTTGACATTGCCTCGGAAAAGTTCCTTGGCTCATTTTCTACCATATAGGTTAGAAAGTCCGGTCCAAACGAAGTTGGCATTCTGGCACGCTTGCTTTGACGAAGCTCCTCATCCCCTTGAGGAGCCGCCTCACGCATTCGCTTACCAATTCTTGTTTCTTCTTGATTTTTGTCTTTCCTCGGAAAGACATCTTCGAAGAACACTACATTCCTTGACTCCATGACAACATTTTCATGTATGTCAGGAATATTCGATTTGTGCACCAAGAACCGATATGCACTACTGTTAGTCGCATATCCTATAAATATGCAGTCGGCCGTTTTAGGCCCGATTTTAACTTGTCTTGGTTTACGTACAGCAACCTTTGCCAGACACCTCCACACTTTCAAGTATTTATAACTACGCTTGTGGTTTAAACATCCTATTCGACAAGTACCCCTTCCCCAAATACATGCCATTTTTCAAAAGAATAACTTTATTGGATTCTAACACTAGTCTAAAACCATGCATGACTAGAAGAGATCCAGATACTAAATTCTTCCGAATGTCAGGGACGTGCAGTACATTCTGCAGAGTCAGATGCTTCCCTGAGGTGAGCTTCAGAACAACTTTGCCCTCGCCTTCAATCTTTGAAGAGGCCGAGTTCTCCATGTAAAGTTGTTCGTTGTTCCCGGACTGGTACTCCATGAACATCTCTTTGCTGGAGCAGACATGTCTAGTGGCGCCAGTATCAAGCCACCATTTGCGCATGTTCCCCACAACGTTGCACTCTGAGACCACCACACAGAGGTTTAGATCATCCATAGCATCAACGATATTCGACTTTGCCTTGGTCTGCTTCTTCTTGGGCTTTCTGAATTCATTGCTAACATGCCCCAGAATGCCACAGTTGTAGCATTTTCCGGTGAACTTCTTGTCGATCTGCTTGCCTTTCTTATTCATCCCGAGTTGGCTCTTCTTTTTCTTGGCCTCTGCAACATGGGCATTGGCCTGACCAGAGCTTGATTGTGGCGTTCTCTCGGATCTGCGATTGTCTTCCTCAATGCGGAGTCAGACAATCAGATCTTCCAATGTCATCTCCTTTCTCTTGTGTTTGAGATAGCTTCTGAATTCCCTCCACGAAAGAGGTAGCTTCTTAATCACTGCAGCCATGACGAAAGATTCACTGAGCAACATGCACTCCTCTTCCATCTTGGCAACCAACGTCTGAAGTTCCTCAACTTGAGAAACAATAGTGCAAGAATCAGACATTTTGAAATCCAGGAATTTGCCGACAATAAATCTCTTAGTGTCGGCATCTTCCGTACGGTATTTCTTTTCCAAAGCCTGCCACAAAGATTTTGTGGTTTTGTATGTGCAGTATAAACCATATAAGGATTTGTCCAAACAACTCATAATATGGCTCAAACAAACATAATTCTTGAAGTTCCATGCTTCGACAGAATGTTTGTTCTGCATATTCTGAGTTTTGTCCTCCAGCGGATCCACCACAGGTGGGTCCTCGGTCAGAAAGGTAGCCAACCCCATGGCAGTCAAGAAGAACAGCATCTTCTGCTACCAACGCTTGAAGAAGCTCCCACTGAACTTCTCAGGTTTCTCCACTTGGGACACTGCAGGACCCTGTGCAGAAGGAGCATGTCTCGCACCCCAGCATTTGGTGCCATTAGGGCAGAACTATGTACTTCTGCGCCTTGAACCGAGCTAGAGCTAGGTTTATGTAAGATCAGAAACAAATAGGAATCAGTACAGAATCAAAACGAATACGTCTTAAGAATTTTTGGGAATAATTCACGTCAGATTGACTTCTGTACAATTTGCTCTTGGAATAAAGCAGTGGCCGACCTGCCGAGCTCAGGGTAGGCTGGATAGATCTGCTAAATCAAGACAGTTCAGATACCGCAAATGAGTTTGCGTTCTGAACAGTCAGCCGACCTGAACTGAACAGCACCTCAGAACAGTGGTTCAGTGCTATCATCCCTCTAGCCGAGCTGAACTAAAGTCAGACTGATCAGACAAATCAGTCTAGTCAGCGCAATTGTATTTGCGTTTTGGACTGATCACCGATCTGCCAACCTCGGCATTTCAATACAACTACGAAAGTTAGGCTTTCATCCGCTTCAGCCGAGCAGAGCTCAGCACGGCAGAGTTGCAGAACAACGAATGTCCTCAGCCAAACAGCAGAGCTCAACACAACGCAGCGCTCAGCAAGACAACGCTTCAGAACAACGAATGTTCTGAGCACAATAGCAGAGCTTAGCACAAAGCAGAGCTCAGCTCGGTAATAACCTCAACAGCTCACCTGAGCAGAGATCCGAGGTGAATCCAGGACTCTGTCCTTAAGACGTATTGCTCCAGTATACTGTGCCCAACCGGATGGAACAATCGTCTCCCAGGATACAACGGAAGTCAGTTCAGACAAGCGGCACTGCAGCATATGAACTCTACGAACCTGTAAGATACCCTGAACTTCTCGGACTTGATGCAAAATGTAGAAAGAGAAGAGAAGAGAAGAGCACGTGTATGCATAGGAGGAGAGAAGAATATTGGATTCTGAGTGAGTGTGACCAGAGAGGTTAACTTAGCTACTATTTATAGGAAAAAATTTGATTAGGGTGGTTAATTGACAGTTTAACCATAGCCGTCGGATCAGATTGTCACCGTTAGATCAGATAACAGACAACTGCTTTTCAAATTTGAATAATCGATTTCAAAACTAAATTACGGTTACGTAACTGATTTTCCAAATTCGAATTACAGTTAAGTAACCGATTCTCAAATTTGAATTACGGATAAGAAACCGACTTTCAAATTATTTTATCCCTACTTGAAGCATTAACTTCTCATTTACCCACTTCAATTTCTCCAACAGATTTGACCATGACTGGAATATCTAAAAGACAATATCTTGAAATATGTTTATCAGGTAAATTAAATTGAATTGTAAAGATCTACAATGGGTCAATTTGTATGAATGAAAGCTCCACGTCCAGGTCACGTGCCAATAAGCTGAAAAATATGGTCAGTGCTGTATGTGCTGGTTTGAAGTCCAACTGGGCTATTCTACCAACTTGTGATGAAGTCCTACATTTGTTAGCTTATTGGATATTTGGGAAAGCCCATCAAGAAGAAAAAAAATTAAAGAGCATGGGAGGTAGGGATGTCAAACGGATAAAACGAATACGGTAACACAGTATCTGTATTCGAATTCGTTTTTGTCTAACTATATCTGAATTCGTATCCGAATCCGGACGGATATTTAGGAAGTCATCCGAATTCGAATTTGTTCGGATTCGAATTCGGTGCCGGATATCCGAATCCGTATTATATCTATTTCAAATTTGTTCGAATATCCGAATCCGGATATCCGAATTCGAAATCAGCAAATTTACAACAGTGGTATAGCGGCCGTATACATATTTTCATATATATTTTTTTTAAAATTTTAAAAATAAATATTTTTACATATTTTTTATATATTATTATATATTTTATTATATATTTTTATTTAATTTTAAAAATATCTATTCGGATACGGATATTCGGATACGGTAATGACTATACCATATTCGTATTTGTTTTTCTAATACTATTCGGATACGAATTCGAATACGGTGAAACGATGTACAGATCTTACCATATTCGATTCGGACAGCCGAATTCGAATTCGGATGTCGGATATCTGGTAAGTTTTGACAGGCCTAATGGGAGGTAAGAAGACTGGAAAATGTCCAACATGCTGAAATTCACATTTTAAGTGTTTTTGGGTCTATCAAATGGCCATGTAAACTTTTTAGGACGCTTTAATAATACTCATTATTTATGCAGGTACATATAGAGACGAAGGCTTACTGGAAACAAAATTTTCTATCCTTTGGAATAGATGTATTGTTTGTCTCTCGCTCACCCTCCCTAGACCTTAGCGATAACTTTTGCTTTTATTGAGATATACTAGGTATAATTGATTGATATAATAATACTCGTTATTCTGTTAGGGTCTTTAAAGCGTGTGACATCAGATTAGATGGACATAAAAGAATCCAAGTCTTGTTGGTCAAGTTGCCAGAGTCCTAATTGGTTTAGACGATTGTTTTCTTTTCTATCTTATGTTTTTGGCTTATGTCTATATAAAGAAATCTTCATGAATGTTTTGGTTCAAATTTCAATCAATAAAAATAATTATAAAAAACGAGCATTAGCTCAAACAAGTAGCCTTGTGCTTTAGGGAGCTCCGATTGATCAAAGTCTTTTTTTATTTAAACAAATTTTTGAGCAAGTCTTGATAATCCGGATTCAATTCTAGACGACTCAAAACAACTTCTCAAGGTTCTTCCAATTTTTTTTTATTTTTTTTTTGAGTCAAAGTAGATTGGGTCTCCAGGGCGCACAACGTTGTGAAACAAAAGATCGATAACGGTTATTAGTATAGATGTATTTTCCAAAGAATCTAATAAAATTCTTTGTCTTTTTTTACCTTTGTTGTTTGTCTTTATTCTTCATGTCTCTTATTTTTTTGTTTTGAGAAAAAAGGATCTTTGTATTAACTCATGGAACACAACTATAATAGGCACCGTGTAAACCAAATATCATACTAATCTAGATCTATATCTGAATTCATCCTCTTCCATGCGATTTGAATATTTTGAACAACAACAACAACATTACTCTATTGACTTAGAGGCTCCCGCCTATGATGGTGTATGAGGAGGTCAAACTCTATCAAAAATCATACGAACAATACTATGTACTTTAGGTCAAACATAATCGTCATCTAAATACTCTTATTACTTGAATTCCATACAAAGACAATTATTTTGCGGAACACATATGCCCATTTCAAGTGATCTTAGACACAACTCTCTTCATTTAGCATGCATTACAGACATTTCCAAAGCTTTTGACTAAGTAGAGAGTGAGCCTACTTGACTAAGAATCTCGACTTAGTGGGATTCTTTGAATCTTTTCTAGAAGCTGATATCGATTCATTTGTTTCCTCTATTACGTATTTTTGTATGATGAATAATAGCTGTCTAAATATTTAATTCCGACACCCATATCTCCGACTTACGATTTGGCCAAGAACTAAATGTTTGAAAGGCCAGTAAGCAAATTAAGGGGATGAATATTTCGTTGCCTTTCATTGATTCAATCATAAATATAAATACAAGAAGATGCCTAGTATATGCCTATCATAATGACCTTCCTTATCCTCTATCATAATCATACAATAATGAAGAATATTTGCATATTTGGTATGTTCTATATATGGTACAATTAGCGATTTACAATGAATGACTATATTGACTACAGAATATACTGCAATTAATGCAGTATATTCGGCTGTTACAAATATTAGTAAAAGTTGTCCTTCAAGCCATACCGTTTTGGATGATTTAGTAAGAACTAAAAATTGACTAAGGCTACGCTGCTATTTCCTGCGCTACTTCAAAAGAAAAATGAAATAACGAAATTCCATTTTTTTTTTCTTTTTGCATAATTTTCAGTTCCTTAGTTTTGCTTTAGTGACAAAAAGAAAAACTAATTTGCTCGCTGATGAGCCAAAAATATTCAGTTAGTTAACAAACAGTCAACAACAAATTAAAGTCTGAGACAACTCTGGCAGCTCGGCAGGGATGCACTTCTGCTCGGCCATCTTGCACTTTAGCCAAGACAAGCCTATTAAAATGGTTAAGGCAAAATCAACTATAATCTTTGGTCAGCTTGGCCGCATGCCTGAGTCAGGTCGGCACTTGCTCAACATAACCAAGACTGAAATCTCGCAAGGACAGCTTGACCTATCATACCTCGGCTCGGCAATACCTCAATCAAAGCAGCCTCTTATGGTCAACCTTGGCGAATAAAAGAGATCCACAGTGCACTTCTAAAGGATGCATGTTCAGCTCGACCCCGGATCCACTTCGGCCTCAGCTTCATGTCAGCACCGAGCTCTAACCTCGACTTTGTTCTCATAAACATCATTATGCAGGGTATCTCGGATAAGATCAGAAAAAGATATTATCAACTGTCGTCTGGGACCCACCAAGGCAACTCACCAGAATACTTTCCAGGTGTCAAGCATCGACTGACTCAGTACAAGGTCATCATAACAAGCCGGCCTACACATCGTAGATTCAGCCACTAACACAGCTATGGTCTCAAGCACTTGTCCCATCATACTGCGGCTCTGCATTGGACTAGACCGCCATCTCAGACACCTCGCCATCCTATCATCGGGCAGGAGGTCAGACCTCCATAATCTCGAGTATAAATACCCCTTTATTCAGACGGGGAAAGGGATCCAACTTTTGGAACAACTTCTGGAGCCTTCTCTCACGAACTCCATCTCGGCCAATTTGTAAATAGTCATACACTCATTGAGATCTTATTACAGGTTTCATCAAAACCTTTATTCCAGCATAAATTGCCTACTTAAAACACCATAACTGACTTAAGCGTCGGAGGGTTTTCCCGAGGCAGCGCCCTGGGACCTCTAACGTTTTTCTTCCTTCTCAGGTTTTATTGACGGATTTAGACGAAAGATTAACGGCATATAACTCGGGTCATCTCTGATCCACCTGATGAGCAATTCTGATCTCATCATTTGGCGCTAGAAGGAGGGTCTGGTTTGCCTTCATATCATTTAAAAGCAGCCTTTCAAGGGTTTTATTAGTATTTATCCAACCAGTACAACTTTGGAAAGATGGATAAAAAGGATGGAAAAGGGTCCAAGCAACCTATGACATCCAGAAGACGTCAACGACCTCTTCCCCAACAAATGGAACAGTGTTCTTTAGAGCCAGGAGAATCTTCAATTCCTACTGTTGCTTTCACATATGAGGAGCATATGCGGGCCATACGTTATGTGGATCAAAATCCAAATGTATTCCAAGCTGTGGTGAAAGAGATAAAAGGAAACGCTTCCACAGCGGGACCCAGCAGGTTCCATCTCAGTTTCTTCCACAAGAAGAACTCCTGGAATACTCTCCAACTCGGCCCGACTATCATCCCAGGCGTCAGGCCGAATTTATGACTGAGGCTAGGCGTTCAGGACAAAGGTCTAGCCACCAGAGTTTAAAACGAACACAAAAGGCGCTGCTGCCATTGCAAAATGCCAGAAAAGTTGACAATAAAGGCAGAGCTCAAGCACAAGAAAGGCGCTCTGTCAGTATTCGGTTGGGAGGCCGAGGAAAAGAAAAGAACTCTCTGCTAGCCTCAAAGTCTCATGTTCTCTCCTACATGAGGAAGAAGGGCCTGACAAGAGAGCATCAACCCCTTACAAGGCCAATCCATAAGAGGAACCGCCAACTGTACTGCCTTTATCATCATGATATTGGGCATGATACAGAAGATTGTAGACATCTCGACCAAGAGATCGGGCGTTTGATTGAGCTCGGCCGCCTGCAACAGTTCTACAATACGAGGTCAAGGCTGCACAATAGGCTCAACGTTGGCAGGCTTCCTCCGGATGAAAGTTGCCGACCTGAGCAGCAGCACAGGCCTCCAAAAGATGAGGATTCAGATTCGGATGGGCAGAGATTGCGGGTTTCCGAAAGTATACGGCTGATCTAAAAGCATAAGCCCGCAAAAGAATCATATTTCACCTTTCTAGTGTGTATTCAAAATCCTCATATACATAAATGTGTTGAAAATACATTTTCGATGTTTATTACAGATTTACTATTTGCAAAAGAGTTGTCCAAATATTAAGCAGGGCTTTTCTCGACAAATGGGATTAGAAGTCCCCATCATATCTTATTCAAGATTCTTATCCGGCTCAGCCTGGCAATTCCTTCTAATCGGCAGCAAAATTGCCTGGAGGACCTATTAATGGGGGCAGAGATATTCCCCAGTTTGGCCTTACATATTATCTAAGGGCCTATCTTTAATCAAATTTCTGGTCCAGGTCAGCTCGGCTGATATCAGAAGATCAGTATATATTCTTGCCTGGCTCAGCCCGGCTAAATTCATCATCCAGGCTTTGATAAAATGCCCTCCCATGTTGGGGGTTCAACTATATGTTCTCTGCCTAATGATTTTAATGGAACTCCGAATGTGACAGGATTCACATATCAGCAAGAATGTGACAGGTTTCATATCTCAGCAATAGCGTGATAGGTTTCACGTCTCGGTAGAAATGTGACAGGTTTCGCACTTCTGGATAATGGCCCAGGAGGTCATCTCAGTTTTCTGCCTAATGGTTTTGAGGGAACTCCAAATGTGACAGGATTCACATCTCGGCAAGAATGTGACAGGTTTCACATCTCAGCAAGAGCGTGACAGGATTCACGTCTCGGCAGAAATACAATAGGTTTCGCACTTCTGAATAATGGCCCAGAAGGCCATCTCAGTTCTCTACCTAATGGTTTTAAGGGAACTCCGAATGTGACAGGTTTCACATCTTGGCAAAAATGCGACATGTTTCGCACTTTTGAGATAATGACCCAAGAGGTCACATTAGCTCAAATGACCTAAATGGTCTCCTTAGCTCAAAGACTTATGAAGTTAGCTCAAATAATTGGAAGAATCCAAGAAGTATTCAGCAGAGTAGATCCTGGAGTCCAGATCGGCTCTCTGAAAGTTCAGTTTAAAAAATTGCTGAACAGAATTATCTCGGCCGATACAAGGGAAACTTGGGCCATATAATATAGGGCAGAACCTATAGTCCAGATCGGTCCTATAAGAGTGAATGACTCATCCGTCAATACTTGGAAGAATCCAAGAAATGTTCGGCAGAGCAGATCCTAGAGTCCAGATCAGCTCTGTGAGAGTTCAGTTCAAGAAATTGTTATTACATCTCGGTTGCTACAAGGGAAACCTGGGCCAAAAGATTTCATCTCAGCTCAGCAGAATAACAGGTTTATTCTATATTTTAAAGCTTAGTAACTTAGCTTATCTTCAGTTAAACTGATTAAGTTTGCCAATGTCGACATTGAATCTCGGCGACAAAAGTTTGGAAAGTAAAGACTTGGCAGAAAAGCTGAAATTGAATAGCAGAACAAAAGGGAAAAACAAGTTACAAAGACTTAGAAAATTTTTCTATTGATGTAGAATTGAAGTACAAAATACAAATTGTCGTCTGCTCAAGTAATGATTACAAAGAAAATCCTAAGACTAGTCTTCGTCTTCCCTCAAGTCGGCTCCTTCCAAGAACTGCGGGAACTAAGTGTCAAATTCTTGGGAAGCACTTGAGTTGTACAGCTCAGCCAGACGAGGATCTTCTTTATTCAGTTCTGGATAGATTTCTGAGCAGACTTCAATGGCCTCTTTTCGGCCGACCTCCATAGCTAAACTTTGAAGCAGAATCATATTTTCTTCAAACAGCTGGGATCTCCTAAAATCAGCAGTCGCTTTGACCTCAGCCTCAGCTAATTGTTGACGAAGTTGATCCAACTGCTCTTCAAAGTTATGGCTTCGCTGCAGTAGTTCAGCTTTATCTTTCTTCAAGGCCTCAATCTCAGTCAGAGATTGGGTGGAGGCCAGTTCCAGGTCGGTCACTTTATGTTCCAACTCATCCACCTTTGAGTTGGAAGTGGCTAACTTCATTTCAGCATCCTCGGTCCTTTGTTGGAAATTAGAGACCTCGGCTTGCAAAGAATTGACTTGCTGAATCAGCTCGGTTCTTTGCTGGTCAGCCTTTTCAAGCTCTTTGGTTTTGACTTGAAGATCTTCAAGAAATTCTTCTCCATGAGCAAGGGCCTCCAAATCCTGAGCTCGGACCTGCCAGAAAGCAGAGTTAGAAAAATGACTAAGTGATGAAAGCAAACAAGCACTTAGAAACATTTTGCTTACCAAAGCAATATTGGAGTGAAGGACATTCTTCAGGTTCTCCCAAGTGGCTGCTCTAAACTTTTGTTGATCTCGGGGGGAGAACCGTCACTTTGTTCAGCTTCCTGGCTATGTCCGGGTTCACAACTGAATCCCCTTCTGAAAACCCAATAAGGATTGGGTCATGAGACTCAGCCAGATGAGGCAGGACCTCCTCAGTTGGCTCAGCTGAAGCTATTTCCATGGGCTGAGATGGCCCCGCATCTCGGCCACTGGAGCCTTCGCCCCTTTGTCTTTTTCTTGGGCAAAGGCTCAAGCCTTCATCAGCCTCTGCCATTTCTTCAGGCTCGGCTGAGGTTTGAGGTTGAGTTTCTGCCTCAGGCTCATCATCTTGTATTTCAATAGGCAGAACTGCAAGAAATAACAAAGGAGTTAGAACCAAATCATAACCAAAAGGAAAGATTGAGGTTGAAGAAATTTCAACTACCTGGTTGAGGCCCTTCTGGCGCAGGCTCAGCCGCTGGAGCAGTTGGGGGCAAGATTGGGATAGAAGTTTCCCCAGAAAGTGCTGCAACCCTTCTAGCTTTACAGGCCCTTTTTCTGGCCGCTGCCTTGGCCAGCCTGCTAGAATGGGAAGTGTTGCCAGAAACCATTGAGACTGCATCAGGGATGAAACAGTTAGCTACTGAAAGTAAGAAAAATACTAAAAGAAAAAAGCATCAAGATCGACCTCTGACAATAATGAAGTTGTCGGGAGAGAGGGGCAGATAGTTTTGACCCACAGCCGAATGGCTCAGGTCGGTCGCCATCAATACATCATAGTCCACCCTTTGCCAGTCTATGACGATTGGGAGACTCCGCAGTCTGGCTGCTTCATCACAGTAATCTGGGCCTAGCTTCATATTGTCTGCTCTGCCTAACTTCCAGATGTTTCCGCTCGGCAGCTCAGCCTTTTTGACATAAAAAAATCTACCTTTCCATCTCTTATTGAAGGTAGGAATATTAACAGCGAAAGGAAATTCGGTGTTAGAGGCTCGCTTGCTGAAGTAATACCAGCTATGCGAGGTCCGACAGGCAAAAAGGGCTCTAAAAACAGTGGCATTAAATGGAGAATCAGCTATTCTGAGGAAAAAGAGATAACAAAGAATGAGTTTCAGACCATTTGGTTGGATCTGAGGAATTCTAAGATTATAAGCCCGCATAATACGGGTAAGAGGTTCGGGAATGGGTAGATTAAAACCTGACTTGAAGTAGTCCTCGTAGACTGCTTCATAATCCTTTGGAGGATCATAAGCAATCTGACCAGGCAAAGGCAAGATTGGGCCGAATCGATTCCGGTCAATTTTATGGAATTTACAGATCTGGTTCAGATCTGCCTCAGACAAAGTGCAGAATGATTGTTGGACAGTAGGGGAAGGAAGACCTATTTCCAAAACCCCATAAAATAGGGATGGAGCCAGAGGGATTTCAGTTGTCGGAGCAGGAGCAATCCCTGCTTGCTCCGGCGAAGAGTCAACCACGATGACAGCTCTGCTGGACTGAGCAGTGTCACCAGTGGTCCGGCGCAGATTACTAATAGGACGGTCATCACTAGAAGCCGTCCTCCCAGACGGAGATGGAGAGTTGGAATTCCCTCCACCTTCGGCGGTATAAGAAGCACCCTCAGAAAAGTTTTGACAATCATAGGATGAAGCAGACATGATGAAGAATTGTAAAAGAAGGCTTACAGTAAAACTGAAAAGGATGAAAAAGACCGAAAGAAATTGAGGATGCCGGAGAAGACTGACAGAGGAAGTTTGGAAAAATGCCGGAGAAGAAAGCAGAGTGCAAAAACAGAGAACGGAAGTAATAAAAGGTTCAAGGGACAGTGGAAGGCTCTATTTATAGGACTTCGTCTCGACGGACCAAGGGTCACCTCGATGCTCTCACTCTCGATCTCTGTAACGTTCAATTGTGCTCATATTCATCACTGTAGGAGGGAAATGCTATTTGCTAGTTTTTCCAGAGGAAGTGAAAGTCAGGAAAGAGCTTTATTTAGGAATAAGGTTCAAGTCTACCGGTCTGTTAGGATGCCTCAGCTACATACATCACTGCACTTCCACTTGACACCTATCGTAATGATAAACGGCTCGTCTCATCGTGACCTTCTCTTGAATTCTCAAAACTTCTGGGCGTTCAGTGTTCTAAGAAAGGGGCAACCACAGATTCGTTGAAAACTATCCATGGTAATATCCAACATAGAGTAAAGGAGATATAATTAAATTCTTCGAGAGTCCAGGCTTAAAATACATGCATAGATAGTGGTCTAATGCCAAGGCCGACGAGTCCCGCATGGGGTGTGGAAGGTTTTGATCCTTTTGTTCCAGGCGGAATAGCCTCTCATCATATTGCAGCAGGGACGTTGGGCATATTAGCAGGTTTATTCCATTTGAGTTTCCGCCCGCCGGTAGCTGACCCTCTTAGTCCGTTCTTAGTAGAATCGGGACGTAATCTTTATGCTGTAAAAAAATTCAAGGAATAATAGACTTACATCATGATATCTTTTTCTTTTTCGTCATAAGATGCCCTAAGCCCGGAGAACTTGATTTAGCGGCTCTTTCCAAAAGGCGGGGTGAGTTAGGGCCTAAGATCAGGCCGAAAGGCGTAGTCGATGGACGACAAGTGAATATTCCTGTACTACCCATTGTTCGTGCAAATGCGAAAAGGTACACAACTGATGTCTCGTACTCTGCACAGACAGTAAATACCCAGAGCAGCCCAATCAGAGGCAGACACGTCACATTTGAAAGGACAACTCATTAAAGGATCTGAATCGATTAGCCTGCCCACCCTGGTCAGCTCGGCCAAACTAATCTGGGGGCAAATGATGAGCCAAAAAATATTCAGTTAGTCAACAAACAGTCAACGACAAATTAAAGTCTGAGACAACTCTGGCAGCTCGCCAGGGATGCACTTCTGCTCGGCCATCTTGCACTTTAACCAAGACAAGCCTATTAAAATGGTTAAGGCAAAATCAACTATAATCTTTGGTCAGATTGGCCGCATGCCTGAGTCAGGTCGGCACTTGCTCAACATGACCAAGACTGAAATCTCGCAAGGATAGCTTGACCTATCATACCTCGGCTCGGTAATGCCTCAATCAAAACAGCCTCTTATGGTCAAATTTGGCGAATAAAAGAGATCCACGGTGCACTTCTAAAGGATGCATGTTCAGCTCGGCCTCGGATCCACTTCGGCCTCAGCTTCATGTCAGCACCGAACTCCAACCTCGGCTTTGCTCTCATAAACATCATTATGCAGAGTATCTCGGATAAGACCAGAAGAAGATATTATCAACTATCGTCTGCGACCCACCAAGGCAACTCACCAGAATACTTTCCAGGTGTCAAGCATCGACTGTCTCAGTACAAGGTCATCATAATAAGCCGGCCTACGCATCGTAGATTCAGCCACTAACACAGCTATGCTCTTAGGCACTTGTCCCATCATACTACGGCTCTGCATTGGATTAGACCGCTATCTCAGACACATCGCCATCTCATCATCGGGCAGGAGGT
The DNA here is from genome assembly GCA_036186865.1 of Eustoma russellianum. Taxonomy (NCBI): domain Eukaryota; kingdom Viridiplantae; phylum Streptophyta; class Magnoliopsida; order Gentianales; family Gentianaceae; genus Eustoma; species Eustoma russellianum. The sequence continues at coordinate 7,361,818 of AP025067.1, read as the reverse complement.
CAGACCTCCACAATCTTGAGTATAAATACCCCTCTATTCAGACGGGAAAAGGGATCCAACTTTTGGAACAACTTCTGGAGCCTTCTCTCACGAACTCCATCTCGGCCAATTCGTAAACAGCTATACACTCATTGAGATCTTATTACAGGTTTCATCAAAACCTTTATTCCAGCATAAATTGCCTACTTAAAACACCTATAACTAACTTAAGTGGCGGAGGGTTTTCCCGGAGCAGCGCCCTGGGACCTCTAACGTTTTTCTTCCTTCTCAGGTTTCATTGACGGATTTAGACGGAAGATTAACGGTATACAACTCGGGTCATCTCTGATCCACCCAATGAGCAATTCTGGTCTCATCACTCGCAATTTTCATAATGCGGAAAAGTCAAAATTTCTTCTGTTACTCTTAAGGGACAGTTTAGGCAGAATTTTGTTTTACCACACACGTAGAAATATGAGCCCTGGCGAGCTGATTGTAGAAGTTGGCATACTGGAGAAGTAAAAAAGACAAGTTGCCTAGGTGGAGCTGTAGCTACCCGTCTCGAGCCTTAGTACTCGAAACGAGTCACCCACCGTATTTCGCTAAGGAGAATACAAGGCGTCGATACAATTCAATTACACGTCATCAAAATAACATAAATCGATGTCAGCGGAAGTCGTAAACTAAAAATCCTCGATAAAATAACCATCATCATTAATACAAATGTCTCGGAAACTCTAAATCGATACAATGGTCAAATGTATATAAACACTAACTCCAAAATACATAAACCTCGAATATCCAAATAACTGCCTCAACTAAATCCTCGAAAGTCTCGTCCGAGTATTCCTCAGTCCCGAACTCTCCGTTCTCGATCTTCCACGGTATGCCAACTTATTTACCTGTCTATCTGCAAAACTGGTTGGTAGAGGAGGGGGTGAGCGACATACATCGCCGGCAAGTAGCCCGACTATATTTACTACGGGATCATACATGGAGAAGCAAGTGTAAAGAAAATATATAAATAACATAATATAAAATAGCATGCTTCTCTTTGCAAATAAATTTACCTTTTTGCCCTTCTTGTACAATCAAACACGTAAAGCTCATGCATCTAAGTCATCGCACACATAAGCCAGTACAATCAAAAACCGTGATGCAACTTTTCAAATTAATGAATGCAACGACTCGACAGCCATTTATCCATTTTCTTTTCCATTTCATATTCGTTTCTATTTTCACATTTCATTTCCATTCCATTCCATTTCATATTCGTTTCCGTTTTCATATTTCATTTCCATTTCCCGATATCATAGGTGATTACCCCTTACAGTATCCCTATCGATATCCATTTCTGATATCCATATACGGTTACCCCTTACGGCATCCATATGCGATATCCATACCCATATGCGGTTACCCCTAGCGGCATCCATATGCGATATCCATAACCATATGATGTTACCCCTAGCGGCATCCATATTTGGTATCCATTCCTGATACCCATATGCGGTTACCCCTAGCGGCATCCATATGCGATATCTATACCCATATATAGTTACCCCTAGTGGCATCCATATGCGGTGTCCATTCCTGATACCCATATGCGGTTACCCTTAGCGGCATCCATATACGGTATTCATTTCTACTTTTCTGTTTATCACTTCATTTCCATTTTAATTCTAATTTATCATCTACATGTAAGTATACCCACGTATATGTTCGCGCCCATACACGTACATATACGCGCTTATACTTACACGATATAATTTACTAATCACATGCATTTACATACCTTATTCAAGAACATCAAACAAATAATTTCACTCACATCACACATAAATATATGCACACACAATTAAAGCAAAAGAAAACAAACCAAAATAAAATAACCATGCACACAGTTAAAGAAACAATAAAAAAACACATAAAATAAATGCACCAAACGTGAAGCATGCACATGCAAATATCTTATACACACAACTGAAGCATGCATATTTATAAATCTTTTACACACATCAGCACATATGATGTTACCATTTGTCCCAACAATTTAGCCACAGCAGTGACCTTTAACACCAATGAAATTTAAATTCCACATATCCTTAACAACGACACATAACAGCAAAACAAAGCAATAACATTCCCTATCTAAATTAACATGTCATCTGCGTCCCAGAAAACAAAATTTCAATTACACTTGAAAACACACATGACAGCAACAAAAAAGGAACAAATGTATCCTCTTAATACACGGCAGCAACAACAACAATTGTATTCTCCTATATATATTAATATTCCATCAGCAATTTCCTATAACAGCATAGATTCGCCCTCCGTTTCGTTTCTTTCTTTCCTTCTTTTTCTTTTTACAACATTTACAAATTATTACATACATACAAATATTAAGTAAGCCTCCAGCCGTTTCACATACACGGCATAAACGTATTCAAATCCATCAATTACACGTTTAAATCATATAGTTCCGATTAAACAAAATAACCCACAATTAAATTCAACTTAAATTATGCATATCACACATTTACAAATAACATGGCACACATGCTGAGGGCGACATATGCATGGCAAGAATTCAAATTCTAGTTTTCCTATCCATGATGACATAAATGTATCAGTAGTAAGGACATGCTTACAAATATTATCCTTTAGTAGGTACGTAGTGAGACATTATCCTATATAGCAGGGACGCAGTGAGACATATTATCCTATGTTTGCATAGAATTTTCGAAAGATTACTGAGGGCCTACAAAAGAGACAGGCAAGAATTCAAATGCTAATTGGCATATCCACGCTGTACTAACAAAACAAATCTAACTAAACTTTAGTATTAGGAATTCATGCATTACTCATATATATACATCCATACACTATGGCCGCTGCCTAGGGAAGCGGCATACCCCTTAACCGCGGCCAATCAAGGCCATTAAACACCAAGATCATACCATTTTTATACACATACACATACACATACACAAAATCGATACATAGATACAACAAATACATATGTATATACATCAATCTATGCAAATTACAATTACGAATGCATGATCTAATTTGATATGAAAATAGCATAATAACTTTGTAAAAGCATAGCAAATATAGCAAAGATACTTGCCTCTCGCTTCAATTAAACGTATTATGCGAAGAACGGATGGAGATCGGATTGGCAATTACTTGATTCCTCTCCTATGAGCTGATGGCAAAAGCTTTTTTTTTTTTTTGAGAATACAAAAGCTTGAATTTGAAGAATAAAAGGGACGGCTGGAATCCCCCCCCCCCCCACCCCCCTGTTTTTTGGAGAATTAGGGCAGCTGTGTGGCTGCCGGTTTTTTTTTGCTTTTGATGGATCCGAAAACTTGTGTTATGTGTAGGTATAGATATAGGCTAGGGTTTATGTTATCTTATTCTAGTGTGATTAGGATTAGTTTAAATTCTAACTTCATCTATCTACTTCATAATCATATTAGGATTTTAAGTTTTAAAATTTATTTATTCTATTTCCTTGTCCTAATTCTTTTCTGCCGTATGTGTGTAATGTAATATGTAAATATATTTTATTGTTGTTTTCTTTTTCTTTTTCTTTTTCTTTTTGATTTTTACCGTGTGTAGTGTGCATATATATTATATATTAATGTTTGTTTGTGTCATGTGTGCATGTGTAATGCATGACAATTTTCATGTTAAAAGTTTACGGGTCATAACATCCCTCCCCTCCTTACAATAAATTTCGTCCTCAAAACTTGCACATGGCGTAATTAATGACTTAGTATAGTTCTACTTGATTCATTCCCTAAATAATGACGTACTAAATATCTATTGCGTATTCCGCTATGTTAACATTACACTTCCTTGACATATGACTAAATCCTCAAAATCATTTCTTGTGTATCTACAAGGTAATCTCTAAGTTCATTCCTCTTTACTTATCTAAGATCATCACCTATCTTCTTATACTTCTAGAATCAAGCTTAAAGGTATCGTCACCATATTGAGGGTTCCATATCCCAATCGTCATTTGTTACCATACTTATATCTGCGATCATCAGCAGCCCTCTAAAATCAGTTCTTAAGTGTGCTAATAATCTTTAACTTAATTCTCTATAATTTCAACTTATAGACTTCCACTTATACCACTTGACATGTATCATCCAACTTATTGCAATCTACGATTCCGAATTCTCAACTCTTCATGTATGATTCATCTCCTTGTTACATGACCATCAAAAATATCCATCGAGTCCTCCAATGCATTAATCATTACACTTCATAAATATAGAACCAAGTCCTCAAATTCAATTATTATACCTAAGAACTAGCTCTATAATCATGCTCTTATTTTTTCGTGATATCATCAATAACCTAGTATACGAAGTATATACATGGACATATTTTTCTTCAATTCAAAGAAAATTAACTTACGTAGCTATAATTTGAAACATAGCTTTATTTGTTTAAAATAATATACCTTCTAATTTGGTAAGCACAAAAACCAACGTATCATATATTTGTTTTCGTAATGCGGTATCTCATGTGACCATTTATGAAACAATGTTATAACTGGTTCGCAAAAATATTAAGGTTAAAACCACTTAAAAATAATTGAGACACAATAATCGTAAGATTTCCTTTTTTTTTACAAAAGCGATTTGAACGCGGTGTCTTTTTCTTTCAACGAAATATATGTTTTGAAAGATATGGTTTTGTTTCAAAAAAACACAACAATTGAAACTCAACAAATGTGGAGTTTCATTAAATAATTTGAATACGGTACCTTTCTTTTTCAAAATAAGCATATGCATTTTGAAACTATTTCTACTTCGCAAAATTAAATAAGTTCATCGCAAACAGATAAATATATTCCAAAAACATTTAAAAGTAAAATGCTTACAATATCGCTAGTTGACAAATAAAATTATTTTAATAAAATAAATATAGCTAAACAAAATTTTGAAAAATATAAGAGATATATGAATATATTGTTGTTCGAAAACATCAATATTTTAAAATATATCAGTTTTGTCAGAGGTAGCCGAAATTCCATTAGGTGGCTATACAAATTCAGAAAGAAATATAGCCTTATAAAGTTAATAAACTATATCGAAAAGTGAAATAGTTGAAATATTTAGAAGCAAAATCTTTGAAAGGTAGGATACATCTTGTTGTACGTACTTATATGAAAATAGCTGGCTACTAGTCCAATGCTTCGTATAATTTTTCTAAGTCACCCCTTAATGTCAAATTAAAAATACACCTCTGTACTGTTTCTCATAACTCTTTAACTTAAGTTGTCCACTTTTTTGCCTTATATTTAGTCACTTACTTCTTGTGAAACACCCTGCATATCACCCAGTCATTCTGCAATACACCAAAACAAGAACAAAAATGGTTACACAACATAATTTATTTTGTTCAGTAGTAGACAAGGAATCAAGAATATAGGAAACAGGGGAGGGAGAAAATCCAGAATACAGATGATGGGTGTAAGAAATCCCGTGATTTGGGGATTTAATTGGAGAAATCAGAGTGTAAGAAATAAAGATCTACTAAGATTTGATTCCATAGTTGAAAGATTTGATACAACTACAATCTCCGTAAATGTTGACTTAGATAGAATATCTTGTACTATTTATACCCATAGTGATGTAAATCAAAAGATATATACAGAAAATATTTTTCCAACTTTCTCTTCAATTGCTTTTAGCTTCCTTTGCTCTCAAATACACATGGTATCAGAGCAGGAGCTTTACTCGTGCAATCTTTGAGTCAAGAATAGGCTCAGAGATTATACTCATCACTGCCTTGCCCCTTACCGTGATCAAGAACTGCAGTTATCTTGTTCAGACGAAAGGCTCTGAAACTGTGTTTTTCGTCATTGCCCGTTATACCCACCTTGACCTGGATTAGATCAAGGTTGTACCGTGTTCCCATCAGCAATATACCTGCATATCCAAAACGAAAAAATGTCACAAACCTCCAGAACTGCTGAATCCAGCCAAGAAACACCAGAAAAAAACCCAAACATCCCTGCGCAATTTGATTTCTCTGAGCAATTTGCTCGTTTTCTGCAGCAAAGTATGAGTATTTCCCAACCAGCACCATCTTCTAATCTGACCCTGAAAATCAAACTTAACAGTACCAATTATGCCTTGTGGAGCAGACTAATGAAAATAGCACTTGGTGGTATAGGGAAGAGCACCCACATCACTGGGGTACCTCCATCCCCTCTACCTACAGATCCAACCTACCCTTCTTGGGAACAAAGTGACCAACTGGTCTTTACATGGATTATTGATAATATTGATGATAATTTAGTGAATAACGTGTCCAGATATTCAACAGCTAAAGCCTTATGGGACGGATTGGCTATCACGTATGGGTCCGGAGGAGATCCATTACAGATCTTTGACTTGCACAAACAGTGCTACACTGTTAAACAGGGAAACCGTTCCCTTGAAGTACTTTGGGATCAATTTCAGGGACTGTGGATGGCCATTGACTCCATGGATCCCAATCCCATGGAGTCATCTAATGATATTGCAACATACAACCGTAAGCTTCAAGAACAGAGACTGTACCAACTACTGCTTGCAGTAGATGATAAATACGCTGATACAAAAAAGGAGATTTTGAAACTGGTCCCGAAACCCACCGTTGAGGCTGCTTACAATGAGCTTCGCAGATCAGGTATACAGAGGGACGTTCTCACCCCATCAGAATCACAATCATCATTTGGGGTGGGTCAAGGCTTGATAGTCAAACCCTCCGGCGAACAAAGAAAACAGAAAGGAATTTCAGACTATCCACGCTCAGGACCACCTTCATCACGTGGAAAGGAGGACAAATCCCAAATGAAATGCACTCATTGTAAGAAAAAGGGCCACATTAGAGAAAAATGCTTTCAATTACATGGATATCCGGAATGGTGGGCAGACTTTAAAAAGAAAACCCAGGCCTCCGCCGCACAGATTACCACCGAAGGTGGCTCAGGCAGGCAAAGAAGTGTTGAAGACCAGAACCTCCGACAAATCGAAGGAAAAGCCAACGCAGCACTGGTGGCAGCCATGGAATCAGACCCATCGCATACCAGCGGCGATGAAAGAGGAGGTAGACGGGTTAGGGATAACCCTAACCCGCTGAAGTGCTGTTTAAATAATGGCACAAAATTGTGTTTTTGCCCCCTGATCCCTGCACTTAATAAATTTAACAGTTTAGTCCCTGTGTTTTCTGAACATGTTAATTTAGTATCTGATTTTCCTGAAATTTCCCCAGAACCCCAGAAGTTTCCATTACCCTCACTGGAGCCCTTCCATAATTCGTATATTACCCCTGGACCCCCACATTCTTCCCAATTACCCTCTTTATCCTCATACACTCCATCTCCATCAATGTCCATATCTCCTTCCCAATGCCACCAGGTTCAAACAACCCCTCAGTGGATATTTGACTGCGGGGCTACCGACACTATGACATATGACCCATCTGATCTCTTAACTCATAATAAACCGACAAAAACCATTGTTGAGACTGCGAATGGGGCCTCTGTTCCAGTAAAAAGTGGAGGCACTATATCTATTACCCCCAATATTACCCTTAACCACTGTTTATATGTTCCCTCCTTGTCCACTAAACTCTTATCCGTTAGCCAACTTACAAAAACACTTGACTGTATTGTTCTAATGTATCCGAATTTTTGCCTTGTTCAGGATATTCATACGAAGGCAATCATTGGGCGTGGTACTGAGCGTCAAGGGTTGTACTTTGTTGATACGGTGGTGCAACAGGGACAGTCTAATCTTGCCACCGGGACATCTGGACGACAAATGTGGTTATGGCACCGTCGTTTAGGTCACCCGTCATTTGAATATTTACATCGTCTATTCCCTACAATGTTTACTTCTCCTCCAGTTAATTTTACATGTGATACATGTCTTCGAGCAAAACAAACACGTGCATCCTACTTTGCCAATAATACTAGAGTTGATCGTATGTTTTCATTAATACATTCTGATGTCTGGGGTCCCTCACCTTATAATACCCCTCTTGGCTTCCGCTATTATGTTTTGTTTGTTGACGATTTTTCCAGAATGACATGGCTATATATTATGAAGCACAAATCTGAGGTTACTCAAAAATTCATTCACTTTCATCACATGGTTCAGACTCAGTTTGATACAAAAATACAAATTCTCCGATCTGATAATGGCGGGGAATATCTTGATTCAAATTTACGTCAATTCTTCAGTAGCCATGGTATTATACATCAAACTTCGTGTCCCTATACACCTGAACAAAATGGTGTGGCTGAACGAAAGAATCGTATTCTACTTGAGATGACTCGTGCTATGATGTATGACTCTCACGTCCCAATGAGTTTCTGGCCCGAAGCTGTCTCTACTGCTGCCTACTTGACTAATCGCCTACCAACCAAAATCCTCAAATATAAAACTCCACTCCAAACACTATCTTCCCAGTGCACTCTTCCATCTATACATACTCTTCCACCAAGAGTATTTGGATGCACGGTATTTGTTCATACACCTAAGCATCAGCGTACTAAACTTGATCCTTGTGCTGAAAAGTGTATTTTTGTCGGCTACGCCACTACCCAAAAGGGTTACCGTTGCTATAATCCTCATACTCACCGTATTCAGGTCACCATGAACTGTGTCTTCGTAGAAACTGAATATTACTATTCCTCCCAATCTCGTGTTCAGGGGGAGCGATCATCTGACGAAACTCTAGATTGGTTGGTACCATCACTCACTTGTTCAACCATTGATGTCCCAACACGGCAAGTAGATGGCACCGACTGTGCTATAGCACCCAACATTGACATACCTGAGACATCAGACTCACCTCGTGATTCGCCATCTGTGAATGAGGTAACAAATTTCGATTCAAATGATGAACAAACTTGCCTTATATCTAACCAAGCAGAAAATAATACTTTTGCCACAGATACAATCCTTGATCATCAAAGTATGCCAGAAACACACACTAATACTGATAATCTTATTGAGCAGCAGCAGGTACGGGTATTACCACCCAGAGCTAAGCGCGGAATTCTTCCCGAGCGGTACTCTCCTGAAATAATGTCCAAAACTTCGAGGTACCCGTTAAATATCTCTATGGAAGGTGTGTCTGACATGGCTCGAGGATTCTTTGTATCTATATGTACAGATCAGGTACCACGGACCGTGGAAGAAGCCCAGGCTAAACCAGCATGGAGAGAAGCTATGAAAACTGAAATGACCGCCCTGGAGAAAAATCAGACATGGGCAAAGTGTGTTCTTCCATCAGGAAAAAGGCCAGTCGGGTGTCGATGGGTGTTTACCATTAAACACAAAGCGGATGGAAGCATCGAGAGATATAAGGCTCGGTTGGTCGCAAAAGGGTACACTCAGACATATGGAGTTGATTATTCAGAGACTTTTTCTCCTGTGGCCCGGATCGACACTATTAGAGTACTGTTTTCTGTTGCAGCAACTCAGAATTGGCCACTTCATCAATTCGACGTTAAGAATGCTTTTCTACATGGAGATTTGAAGGAAGAAGTATATATGGATCCTCCACCTGGTTTTGATGTAGATTTTAAGACAGGGGAAGTGTGCAAATTAAAGAAGGCATTGTATGGGTTGAAACAGTCTCCTCGTGCTTGGTTCGGAAGATTTACGATAGTCATGAAACAAGATGGCTACCGACAAAGTAACGCAGATCATACGTTATTTGTCAAACACAGGGAAGGTATGATAACATGTTTGATTATCTATGTGGATGACATGATCATTACAGGAAATGACACTAAAGAGATGACTCGACTCCGAAAACATTTGTTCAACAAGTTTGAGATGAAGGATCTTGGAGGGCTCAAGTATTTCCTAGGCATCGAAGTCTTGAGATCAGGTACTGCAATTTATATTTCATAGCGAAAGTATATTCTGGACTTGTTAGCAGAAGTTGGAATGCTAGATTGTAAACCGTGCGATACCCCGATGGTTCCGAATCACAAGTTGCAAATGGTTGATGGCGCGTCCCCTGCAGAGAAAGGGCAGTACCAACGTTTAGTAGGAAAGCTCATATATTTGTCACATACTCGGCCTGATATTGCCTATGCAGTGAGTGTGGTGAGTCAGTTTATGCATGAGCCTCAAGAGCACCATATGGAGGCAGTAAGACGTATTTTGCGGTACCTGAAGTACACACCAGGGAGAGGTATTGTGTTTCGTAATAATGGACATTTAAAAATTCAAGCATACACAAATGCTGATTGGGCAGGAAGTCTGGTTGATCGAAAGTCAACTTCAGGGTATTTTACACTTGTAGGAGGCAACCTGGTGACCTGGAGAAGCAAGAAACAGAAGGTAGTTGCTCTCTCTAGTGCTGAAGCAAAATTTCGAGGAATTGCAAAGGGGATCACCGAGATCCTATGGTTACAAAAACTACTCAAAGATATTGGAGTTCGTATTAATCTTCCTACTCCACTCTTGTGTGACAATAAAGCATCAATCAGCATATCTGAAAATCCAGTACAGCATGATCGGACTAAGCACATTGAAATTGATAGACATTTTATCAAGGAAAAGTTAGAGGGAGGCGTGATTGATCTTCCATTTGTCCGGTCAGAGGATCAGTTGGCAGATGTGTTAACCAAGGCTATCAACGGAAGGTCGTTTGAATCTATTTTGCGCAAGTTGAACGTCGTGGATCCTACTGTTCAACTTGAGGGGAAGTGTAAGAAATCCCGTGATTTGGGGATTTAATTGGAGAAATCAGAGTGTAAGAAATAAAGATCTACTAAGATTTGATTCCATAGTTGAAAGATTTGATACAACTACAATCTCCGTAAATGTTGACTTAGATAGAATATCTTGTACTATTTATACCCATAGTGATGTAAATCAAAAGATATATACAGAAAATATTTTTCCAACTTTCTCTTCAATTGCTTTTAGCTTCCTTTGCTCTCAAATACACAATGGGACTAAGAGAATTATCCCAAGACATACTGACTTATAAGTATCTTAGGACCTTTAAGAATCTTAGTCACTATTGTTTATATCTATCTTTTCACTTATATATCGATTGGTGATCTTGGGCTAGCTTAACATGTTTGAACTCATTTTCTTGATATACCGACTAGTGATCGTAGGTAGACCTGCATGAACTAGACGCATCATAGGTTTTTCTCCTGTAAAACCATACAAGAGGGTATAGATTCTTTGATGATGGAACAGGAGTCTCCTGATCCAAAAGTCCGTACCCTGGCGAAAATTTTCACAAAGGGACTGTATTTAATGAAGAAAAACAGGGGAAACGGGGGGGGGCGGGGGGAGGGGGCTGTACCTTAGCAGATTTGGGCAAGTTATGGAGGATTGATTTTCCTTCTAATCTATACTCATGAGTGACCCAATTGGTTCTCTCTCCTTTTGGCGCCCTTCCTTTGTAGAAAACCAGAGTTTTCTTCATTCCCACCACTGATTTCTAAGTCACCCCTTAAAAGGGGGCATACAAAGGACAAGTGCTTCCAGATCCACGAGTTTCCAGAATAGTGGAGCGATTTCCAGAAGAAAACCAAAGCTTCAGTCGCATAAGGAGCTGCTGAAAGCAGCTGTGGCAACAGAAAGATAACAAAGGGGCAGGAGCGAAGTCAGGCAGGGGAGCAGGACAGTGCAGCCATGGCGGCTGCTGCAATCGAATAGCAGAATGAAGGAGGTAGAAGGGTTAGGATAAAACCTAATCCTAAAACCGCTTATATACCCCCCTATTTTAAAAATTACACCCGGTACCCCTTCTGTTATTAAATATGTTAGTTGAGTCCTTGTATTTCTTGTGCAGGATCAAATCACCCCCTCAGCTTCTGAGTGTCATAATTGCACCCCTCAACTTTCCGATCCTCCGGATCAGCCCTCCAAATTACTGGAAATCACTACTGAACCCCTGACATTCCCTCAAATTCCAGACATACCCCTCCATCCACGCAATGTGCCTACCTTACCCTCAAATTCACCAAATTTTTTCAATACCACTACAAAGTCCTCTTGCCATTTAATTCAAAGCAGAGCAACCGATACCATGGCCTATGACAGATCTGATTTTACCATCCACACTAAACCAACCAAGACTACCGTTGAAAATGCTAATAGAACCTCCATTCCGGTACTTGGAGGCGGTCCCATCTCTGTTACTCCTAATATTTCACTTGATAATTGTCTTTATTTTCCTTCTCTGTCTACTAAATTATTATCCGTTAGCCAACTTACTAAAGCTCTAGATTGTATCGTTCTAATACATCCAAATTTTTGCCTTGTCCAGAACATTCATATGGGGGCGATCACTGGGCGTGATTTTGAACGCCAAGGGCTGTACGTGGTTGATGCAGTGGCGCAACAGGGACAGTCTAATCTTGCCACCGGAACGGCCAATCGACAAGTGTGGTTATGGCATCACCGTTTAGGGCATCCCTCATTTGGGTATTTAAATCGTCTTTTTTCCTACATTGTTCCAGTCTAAAACTGTTAGTACTACTTGTGATACATGCCTTCGAGCTAAACAAACCAGATCATCATACTTAGCCAATAATACCTGGGTTGATAAACTGTTTTCTTTGGTTCATTCAGATGTGCGGGGCCCCTCACCTTATAATACCCCCTTGGTTTCCGTTATTATATACTTTTTGTTGATGATTTCTCTCGCATGACATGGCTATATATCGTAAAGAATAAATCAAAAGTATCCACAAAATTCATTCACTTCTACAACATGGTACACACGCAGTTTAATACCAAAATAAAAATACTTCGTTCCAATAATGGGGGTGAGTACCTTGATGGGGGGTTGAAACAATTTTTTTACTGATAATGGCATTATCCATCAAACATCATGCTCTTATACACCTGAACAAAATGGGGGTTGCCGAGCGAAAAAACCGTATTATTCTTGAAATGACCCGAGCTATGATGTATGATTCCCATGTTCCCATGAGTTTCTGGCCCGAGGCTGTCTCCACTGCCACATATCTTATCAATTGCCTACCTACTAAGATACTTAACTACCAAACACCCCTTCAGACATTATCCTTTCAAAACACTGTTCCCCCTCACTTTACTCTACCACCATGTGTTTTCGGCTGTACTGTCTTTGTTCATACTCCAAAACATGAAAGAACTAAACTCGATCCCTGTGCTGAAAGTGCATCTTCGTTGGCTACGCCACCATGCAGAAAGGCTGTAGATGTTATAATCCTCGTACCCACAAAATCCATGTTACCATGGACTGCATCTTCCTTAAAACTGAATACTATTACACCCCCAATCTCGGGCTCAGGGGGAGAACCTAACTGATGGAACCCTAGATTGGCTGGTGTCATCTCCTACTTGCTCGACGACTGTTCCAACACGACAAGTAGATGGCGTCGACTGTGCCATAGCTCACAACAGCGTATTACCTACGGCGCCAGAAGCACCTCATGATCCTCCAGTGAATGACAAATCACAGGTAACAATTTTTGATACAAATGATGAGCAATCTAGTCCAGATGATCATACTTTACCTGACCATCTTGATATAATACAGTCCTTGATGCAGACCTAGCTCACCATTCTGTACCTGAAACACACACTGATACTAACATTTTTAGTGAATAGGAGAAGGTCTGGATTTTACCACACAGGACTAAGCGAGGCAAGCCCCCAGAGCGGTAGTCTCCTGAAAGAATATCACGAGTATCCAAGTATCCAGTAAAAATGCCTATGGATGGAATATCAGACCTAGCTCGGAGTTTCTTTGTATCTCTGTGTGCAGAACAAGTACCATGGACTGTTGAGGAAGCCCAGGCCCAACCAGCATGGGTGAGGCAATGGCAATAGAAATGAAAAACCAGTTGAGAAATGAGAGCCCTAGAAAAAAATCAGACGTGGGAAAAGTGTGGTCTCCCCTCCAGAAAAAAACCAGTTGGATGCCGGTGGGTATTTACAATTAAGTACAGGAAAGATGGAAGTTTTGAGAGATACAAGGCCCGACTAGTTGCAAAAGGCTATACACAGACATATGGTGTTGATTACTCAGAGACTTTTTCACCTGTAGCTCGTATCGATACAATCCGGGTACTCTTCTCCACTGCAGCAACTCAAAATTGGCCTCTTCACCAATTTGATGTAAAGAACGCATTCTTACACGGAGATCTGAAAGAGGAGATGTACATGGAACCTCCACCTGGGTTCTCTTCAGATTCCAAAACAGGGGAAGTGTGCAGGCTCAAGAAGGCACTATATGGGCTCAAACAGTCTCCCCGAGCGTGGTTTGGAAGGTTCACTAGAGTCATGAATCAGGATGGCTACCGACAAAGCAATGCATACCATACGCTGTTTATTAAGAAAAGAAAAGGTATGGTCACGTGTCTAATAATTTATGTTGATGATATGTTAATAACACTAAATGACGCTGAGGAAATGACACGACTCCGGGAGCATCTGTTTACTCAGTTTGAAATGAAGGACCTTGGGGGGGCTTAAGTACTTCCTAGGCATTGAAGTTTTGAGGTCAAAGACTGGGATTTATATTTCACAACGGAAGTATATTATGGATCTCTTGACTGAAGTAGGAATGCTTGATTGTAAACCATGTGACACACCTTTGGCGCCAAACCATAAGCTGCAGATGACAAACGGAAGGCCCTGCACAGATAAAGGACAGTACCAGCGGCTAGTTGGAAAGCTAATCTATCTGTCACATACAGGACCCGATATTGCTTTTGCGGTAAGTATTGTTAGTCAGTTTATGCATGGTCCCAGGAACATCACATGGATGCTGTAAGACAAATCTTGAGGTATCTAAAACACACACCAGGAAGGGGCATCGTCTTCCAAAATGATAGACACTTGAGGATATAAGGGTATACTGATGCTGATTGGGCAGGAGACCTAGCATATCGTAAGTCCACATCAGGATATTTTACACTTGTGGGAGGAAACCTAGTGACTTGGAGGAGCAAGAAGAAAAATGTGGTCGCACTTTCTAGTGCCGAAGCTGAGTTCAGAGGAATCACGAAAGGAGTCACTGAAATACTCTGGTTACAAAAGCTGTTCAAAGATATTGGACTACAGGTTAATTTTCCTACACCGCTGTTATGTGGTAACAAATCTTCCATTAGCATCTCTGAGAACCCGGTGCAACATGATCGGACTAAATACATAGAAATCGATTGACATTTTATCAAAGAAAAGTTGGAAGGGGGAGTTATTGATCTACCATTTGTTCGGTCAGAAGATCAGTTAGCTGATGTGTTGACTAAAGCAGTTAATGGAAGGATATTCGAAGCTGTCTGGCGCAAGTTGAATGTCGTGGACCCTACCGTTCAACTGTAGGGGGAGTGTTGACAAGATTGCATAAATTAAGGGATCATAATATAAATGACAGATTTTGTGTTGTAAATACAAAGATTGAGTTGTAAATGTAATTGATCTCAGGATATACATCATTGATCGTGATTAGATATTATAGAATAGTTTTCTTGTATAGAGGTAGAAAAACACGTATAAATAAGTCTGTAGAAGGGTGGCTGAATTCATTGAGAAATTAACACAAAATATTTTTCTGGCGCAATTGTTCATCTGCTCTTCATTTACACAATTAGTCCTTATGGTAACAAATTTAGCACAATTTTCTTTTTCTCTACTCACTTTAACATTTACAAAGCAGAAAATGAAATTTAAGTATTGTAGATTGTGTTTAGGACAACAATTTTTTTCTTTTTGTTGCAAAAGAAAGCTTCAAAATGAGTGACAAAGGTTGTCGCTAATTGAAAGAATTTGATGACAAGATATGTTGGTAGCATCACGGGAGACTCTTGCACAAAGTGTAATATGAAACTACGTACATCACATCGCGAAGCAATCCGATCTTTTTATGGACCATGCACAAAGACGGGAACCTAATGTAGGAGAACGTCTTTTTTATATGTTAGTAGCAACATTAAAAAGTTGACCGGCTATTGTCAGCGGAAAGAACATAATTAAGGGGCGGAATTGTACATACTTATGTTGATTACATAGAATAAAGAGCTTTTGTAGCACTCCATTTATGAAGAATGTGGCCAAAGATATCATAAAATTGAAAATCAACATTAGATGGAGTAATTTGCATTGTCATGAAACCTTGGCCGTCATAATAGAAACGCAGCTTTTCTGGAGGATTTATTAGATGAATATCATTTTTCCATGCCTTAGAACCCCCACCGCTAGTTAAAAACTGGAGAGCACTGCAAAAGTATATTTGAGATTATAAATATTTTAAGCTTCAAATAACAACCGCACATATCAAGTATATTCTAAGAAAGGTTAGAAGCAGATAAACAATATTATCTCCATATCAAGGATAGGCAGTTTACACGAATATAGTTTTACCTGTCAGAGCTACTGATGTGTTCCAGGCAGTGATCGTGGCCGTTGATGTAAAAATCCACATCATTTGCCTGAAATATTCATTCAACTAAATAAAATAAATGAAATGAATTGCATGACCATCACAATAATATCTTATTTTCTCCCTTTTCATGCAAATGTTTCTCCCTTCTTATCAATTTCCATATAATCATACATATTCATGTTTGCAAAAGTTACCTTTATGGACTGTGATGAGCCAAAAAATACATCTCGTTAGTCAATAACGGTCAACGTTGAAGTAGGGGCGTAAAAATGGCTAAGTACGACGGGTCGGCCTGGAGGGTGACCAGGTCACATGCGGACAAACCGTCCATCTCGGCCACAGGGCCCCTTTGCCATCTCGGCAACAGGGCCCCTTTGCCATCTCGGCCACAGGGCCCCTTCGCCATCTCGGCCATACGATCTCAGTGCCCCCTGGGGGCTAAGGATTTCACCTCGGTCAAAAGACCTCATTTCGGCCTAAGGGTCACATCTCGGCCTCAAGGTCTCATCTCGGCCTACGATTCCATCTCGGCCAAAGAGTTGTACTCGGCCTCGGGTCCGATCTACCAACTGATCTCGGAACACCTTTTATGGCGTCAGCTACGAGCATCGCGAAAGGCCCACCAATGCTCTTTGGAGTCGGCTTTCGTCTCGGTAGGCTGACCCCACCTCACCAGCCAACTTGGGCACTTCTGAGTGCTTCTAAAGGACTTCATCTCGGTTCTAGGAGTTTACCCTGGGTAATTCCACCAGGTGAAACTCCCAGCCAGGTGTCCCAAGCTAGCTTACTCAGCTTAGTACCGAGTCACGTGGCGAACATGCAAGAGCAAGAGTCATCCAAATGACCTCCTTGCCTGTCGCGATTTCCAGGCTCTACCCATGCATTGGCCCGAGCCGCCATATAAAAAGGCAGAGCAGCAGGAGAGAGAAGGACAAGCTTTTACAAACTACACTTTGACAATTCACGACTGACAATCGTCTTCTCCACAGTGAAAACACAGGTTTACCGAAAAACCTCTTTTTACAGAACCTACATCACTATATAAACCTCTCCTAAAATGGCCTTGACTGACTTGAGCGTCGGAGGGTATTACCCGGGGCCATAGATCCTGGATCCTCTAATCCTTTTCCTTTGTGCAGGTCGGCTACCCGCCTATTACGGACAACTGACGGAGATCTAACGGCACCACATCAAACAAATACTTGGTGATATAATCCGACATCATCATATTGGCGCTAGAAGGAGTGCTTGAACTAGGTTAACGATGGGCAGGTCATCGGCGGAAGAAGATCTGCCAGACGGCGACGGAGAAGCAATGACTTCTCCGCTTCCAGTGGCGTAAGAACCTCCCTCCGAAGGATTTTGGGAATCAAGGGAAGCAGAAGACATGGTAAAGGAGGAAAGAAGAAGACTTACAGAAAGTTTGAAGGAAGAAGAAGACCGGAGGAAGGCGGAGCACAGGCTGAAAGAGGCCGGAAGCTGCTGAAATCAGAGAAACTCGCCGGAGAAGAAGCTAAATTGCCGGAGTAAGAAAATGAGAGCAAATAAAGAGAAGAAATGGTCTGGGGAAGACCTATTTATAGGGCTCCATCTCGGCATTCCAAGAGTCGCATGAAATAAATGGCCCTCGATTCGTGAAACGGCAGAATCCAAAAAGCTGTGCAGTTGACGCTTCGTGCTCTGCGCGAACAGTAAATGCGCGGACCAAGCCAATCAAAATCTGACACGTGCCAGAACAGATAGCATACCGAAGAGTCTAGTCAGTATCATCTGATCAGTTCAGCCAGAAGCCATCATTAGCGCTCCGTGCATTGTGCCCCTAATAAGTACGCTAAGCGGCCTAATCAGGTCTTAACACGTCATCAAGGGAAGGACGACCCAGGAAAAATCTGAGCAGATTAGCATGCCCTCTCAGGTCAGCTCGGCCAGCCTAATCTGGGGGGCAAGTGATGAGCCAAAAAATACCCCTCGTTAGTCAATAACGGTCAACGCTGAAGTAGGGGCGTAAAAATGGCTAAGTACGGCGGGTCGGCCTGGAGGGTGACCAGGTCACATGCGGATAAACCGTCCATCTCGGCCACAGGGACCCTTTGCCATCTCGGCCACAGGGCCCCTTCATCATCTCGGCCATACGATCTCAGTGCCCCCTGGGGGCTAAGGATTTCACCTCGGCCAAAAGGCCTCATTTTGGCCTAGGGTCACATCTCGGCCTCAAGGCCTTATCTCGGCCTACGATTCCATCTCGGCCAAAGAGTTGTACTCGGCCTCGGGTCCGATCTACCAACTGATCTCGGAACACCTTTTATGGCGTCAGCTACGAGCATCGCGAAAGGCCCACCAATGCTCTTTGGAGTCGGCCACTTTCGTCTCGGCAGGCTGACCCCACCTCACCAGCCAACTCGGGCACTTCTCAGTGCTTCTAAAGGACTTCATCTCGGTTCTAAGAGTTTACCCTGGGTAATTCCACCAGGTGAAACTCCCAGTTAGGTGTCCCAAGCTAGCTTACTCAGCTTAGTACCGAGTCACGTGGCGAACATGCAAGAGCAAGAGTCATCCAAATGACCTCCTTGCCTGTCGCAATTTCCGGGCTCTACCCATGCATTGGCCCGAGCCACCATATAAAAAGGCAGAGCAGCAGGAGAGAGAAGGACAAGCTTTTACAAACTACACTTTGACAATTCACGACTGACAATCGTCTTCTCCACAGTGAAAACACAGGTTTACCGAAAAACCTCTTTTTACAGAACCTACATCACTATATAAACCTCTCCTAAAATGGCCTTGACTGACTTGAGCGTCGGAGGGTATTACCCGGGGCCATAAATCCCAGGTCCTCTGATCCTTTTCCTTTGTGCAGGTCAGCTACCCGCCTATTACGGTCAACGCTAGAATAGGGGTGGAAAAATGACTAAGTACCGCAGGTCGGCCTGGAGGTTGACCAGGTCATATACGGACAAGCAGTTCATCTCGGTTAGATGGTCCCACCTCTGTCTCAGTCACGTGACCCCAGCGCCATTGGGACCCACAGGTCTCACCTCGGCCTAAAGGCCCCATCTCGGCCTATAGCCCCATCTCGGCTAAAGAGCTGTACTAGGCCTTGGATCCGATCTACTCACTGGTCTCGGACTGTCTGGTCTCGGACCACCTTCTATGGCGTCAGCTACAAGCATCACGAAAGGCTCACCAATGCCCTTTGGAGTTGGTCACTTTCATCTCGGCAGGCTGACCCCACATCACCAGTCATCTCGGTTAATCAAACAGCCATCTCGGTCAAACCGTTATCTCGGGCAAACACAGTCCTCGGTCACTGTACGCCCAAGCAGAGTCCTGCTCTTCAGTAAGTCTGACACCTCAACTTGATACGGGGTGTCACGTGGCTTCCATGCAGACTGCCAAGCGTCACAGTTACACGACTCCAGTTGTTAACCATGCAAGGCAGGGGTGCCACACAGCATTCCTCAGCCACGCGGCTATCAACTAAGCCCGCCAGGTGTCGCCAGCTCATCCACTTTGGGGACACCCATCCTCAACCTCAACAACTATTAAAGAGGAACTTCATGAACAATGAAGGGATCTCTCTCTTTGAACGCCCAGAACAGCCCTGAGAACTCATCTCAGCTCGGCTTACACTTGGGCTGACCCCAAACAGGTTTCATACAACCTTAATTCTAGCATAAAGCTCTACGCTAATATGCCCACAACTGACTTGAGCGTCGGAGGGTATTACCCGGGGCCATAGATCCCGGTCCTCTGATCCTTTTCCTTTGTGCAGGTCAGCTATCCGCCTATTACGGACAACTGACAGAGATCTAACGGCACCACATCAAACAAATATTTGGTGATATAATCCAACATCATCAGACTGACTCTTCCCATGGTTTCTTTTACTTAACAAAATTTTATCGACCATAAGATCAAATTAAGATACAACAACAAACATTATACCATTGTCTTTGAGGCTCTCGTCTATGGCAAGGTATGAGGGGATCGGATATACGCAACCATACACATGCGTTAGAAACACACGTAGCTTGTTTCCCAATGACCCATAATGAAAATTACGTCAAGTTGTGTCGATCAACTGCTCTTTCAAAATATAAGAAGGCGGAGCCAATTTAGTGAGTCATTTTGGTTTATTCCATTACATTCCAAAGTCAAAAAAGATTGTATCATTGACTCCATTGAAAATATAAACGATAAGATCAAATTAAGATAAAGTCACTTAAAGAAACTTGGTCATATAACACAGTAATCAAGTTTAAGCAGCAAAGAAAAGACAGGAGTATTTTGACCTGAAGGACAGGGAGAAGGCTGTGCACTAATTCTTGAGTGTTGCCATGGGTGCCTGCACTTTGAATTGTATGGTGACCAACCACTATTTTCCATCTTGCACTTGATTCCTTCAATGCATCATCTAGATCCTTACAATAACAACATTATCCTATTAGCTCAGAGGCTTCCGCACATAACGAAAAAATCTAGATCCTTAACGGAATTATACATGAAATATATGATGATTAGTACCCATGTTTGGATTGAGCGTTTCTTCAATTAAGTCATTGATGTGTTTTTCTTTTAGTTTTTTTTTTAAAAAAATTTTATTTATGATTTGATCATTTTGCTTTATGCTTCTTTAAACTATTTCAAAGAATTACTTAAATGAAAATGACCAATATAAACAAAAATAAAACGCTGAGCTATACAGTTTTAACTGTTTTTTTTTGGTACAGAAACATTTTAATTAACTGATGAAATGCCCCTTTCAATTGTTTATACAAATATAAGTACATTTTTTTAAAAAAAAAAAGCGAAACAAATTTTTGACATACCTTCAGCTGTTGGGAGAGGTATTTCTCCCGGGGAAGCACACCTCTCCAGTCAAAAGGATGTTTGGTTTCTTCTGCATCTGTAAAATATTTATCCTCGAAAGGAGTCGTATCAATGAAGAAGAACTCCGCAACCTCTGTTCAAAATTAAAATAGAACAAAAAGAAAAGAGAAACAATACTTCAATTGATGAGGCAAAAATAAAAAATAGAAATAAAAAGTTTCAGTTGAAATAAAATATAAAAAGAAAAGGAAAAGGAGAAACAAGATTTCAGTTGATGCGGCAAAGTCAACACTTGGAGCATCCCAAGCAAGGAATTACTCATGTGCCAATAATGGGTTTACATCAGTAGAGGTTTAAAGTAAGGCAAATATGAGGCATTCAATCACGCGTCGACATGTATAGATTAAGGGAAGAGGTTTATTTTTTTAAAAAAAAAGTAGTTTGTACACGTTGCGGCGCGTAATTGGAGGCCTCATATTCTGCCTCACATTTGACCTCTCCTGATTTGAACCCGACATTAATCAACAAATTAATCATGTTACAAGAGATGTAAATGTGACAAATACAACAACAACCATATCAAGTGTATCTTAATAACAACGAAAGGTACTGTTAAGGTCTGGAAAAATGTTGAGCGTCAGACAAACAATACCTCTATGCCAAAAGATAGAGAGTCGAAACTGTTACGGATAATGAAATTAAACATTAATAAAAGGACGTTTTTTTATATTTTAAATCACTGTCACCTGTGTTTACAACATAACTTCTCAGGCAAAGCCATCTTTCATCCCTTTGTCTAAGGAGAGGGCTAAATTGTGCCAAAGCATCACCTCTGTAGTCGTGGTTACCCAATACTGCAGCACATACAAATAAAACATCTAAACAACGTTATTTCTTTTTCTTATTTTCTTCAATCAAATAAGCTACAACAAGTACCTATGGATTTTTTATTTAAAAAAAAGAACAAAGGAAGGGACATTTTTCTAGTACTTTTAACTTTTTTCCCCTTTTCTTATGAAAATGTACTAAGCGAACAAGAAGGCAATGCATATATAACCATAATAGATTCATATATTACCACACCGAGTTCAAGCAGGTTGGTATAGGTGGAGGACGGCCTCAGGGGTGCTGTGTGAAAATGATTTTCCAATTAAATTAAAGAAAAAAATTTATAGAGTGGCAGTGCGACCGTCAATGTTACATGGAATAGACTGCTGGGCCATCAAGAGGACACAGTCACAGAAGTTGGAAATGGCATAGATGAGGATGCTGAGGTGGATGTGTGGGCATATAAGGTTATACAAGATAAAAAAAATGAGGTACACATAGAAATGTTAGGGGTGGCTAGTATAGCAGACAAGATAAGAGAGGAAAGACTGAGATGACTTGGGCATGTCAAGGGGAGACAGACAACGGCGTCTGTCAGAGCAATTGAAAGCCTCACTGTAGAAGGGAAGATGAGTAAATGCGGACCCAAACTGACGTGTGATGAGCAGATTAGGCATGAGTTACTAGAGTTGCACCTCTTTGAGGACATGATCAAAGATAAGAGTTCATGGAGGCAGATGATTAAGGTTAAAGAGTGATAGACAGGATATAGAGATACCTTAGAGCATACTTAGAGGATTAGATAGTATCTACACTTTAGGTTGACTTGCATTTTTTTGTTTTGGTCTTTGTCTTTCAACTATTTGTGCATATCCATTGTTGACTATTTTAATATCGGAAGCTTTTGATTTATATTCACTAGTACATATTCCTGTTATTGTACTATCTATGCAGGTATATATAGAGCCGGGAGTCTCACTGGAAGCAAACTCTCTATCCATTGGGATTGATGTATTGTTTGTCTGCCTCTTACCCTCCTCAGACCCTAACGATAGCTTTTGCTGTCGTTGAGACATACTGAGTATGATTGTTGTTGTTGTAGATTCATATATTGCCATTTTATTGTACTTCTATTGTACAATAGGTGTGTTTTCTACCTTTATTGTTACTAAATAATTTGTTTTTGGAACATAAGAAAAATGTATATAAACCAGAATGGCGGTTAACATATTTCTATGATATTTTGAAATGAATAAGTGATTATGTAACATACGTGCGTGTGTATGTATATATATGTGTGTACATATATATTGCAAATAATGAAAATAATGTGGGGTGAATGAGAAGAGGTGGTGATTACTTGCGAACCAGGGCTTTTGCAAACTTGGAGCCGTGTAAATATTGGTAAATGATTCTTCAAAAGCTGAGTCCTCCACCCCCGACAGCCCGTCATTATAGAAGTTGTCTCCCACCGATATCACAAATTCTATCTCCTTCTCCTCTCCAATAATTCCCATCTGTTTAACAACATCGTTTGGAATCAAAATCAATGTAACTGCTGGAAACTATATCTATATAACTATTGGGAATTAAAATATAGGTATCTGCAACATAAGTACGTACATACATACCCAAAATTTGTATATATATATATACACACACATATTTATTTGTGTGTATTTGTATATTACTTCTTTTAACATATATGTATATACCTGTCTGTGTATTTAGTTATCACTCATTTTTGTAAAATTTTCAGTGTGCCTCTTTGAATTTTAACACTAATACACTCATATAAGGCTAATAATAAATCGTATATGAAACTGTCAAGTCTGTTGGACATAAAAGTCAAGCGTTCACTTATCAAAAGATTAAAAAAAAAGTCCAACAGACCTGACCGTCTAATTTTCTACCGATTTCAGGTTATCAACTGCTTAGTTGCTAAAATAAGAAGGAAAAAAGGTATATCAAAAGAGTATCCTATTCAAATACAGGTGGCAGTCTTATATATGACATACTATCACATTTATAAGGAGAAAGAAAAAAACATAGAAGTTTTATTAAGAAAATTCATTTTTATCCTAAAATTAGAATCAAACTCATAAAATCAAACTCATAAGTATACACCGTGGTTTTGTCACACCATGGTTTTGAGAGAACCGTGATGTGCCATTTTGACTTTTGGTATTATGCGGTTCTGTCAAAACTGCCATACACACCGTGGTTACCTATAAATACCCTATATTTTTCATTTTAAACGTTTTTTCGTAATTCTACAAAACAATGAAGTTCTGCCAGAATCTACGCACAAATTACAACACATCTGAAAATTTATACAAGTGTCTCTCTCTTTTCTTGTGAGCAATTTATTTATTCTAATTTATGTATTGTAATTTAGTTATTGTCATTTATTTGTTGTAATTCAATTATTTTAATTTATTTAATGTTATTTATGCATGTGAAGCGGTATTTAATTATTGTCATTTAACTGTTTCGATTGAATGAACGCATATTAATATTTAATTAGTGTTATTTAGTCATTCCAATTGCATGATCGTGCATATTGTATTGTTTATTTTTTAACTTGTTTCAAGTGCATGAATGTATATTAGTATTTAATTAGTGTTATTTAGTTGTTTCGATCGCATGAACCTGTAGTGGTATTTAATTATTGCCATTTAATTGTTTTGATTGCATGAACGTGTACTAGTATTTAATTATTGTTACTTATTTATTTGCATTACATGAACATACGTATGTTCGTATTTCGTTTCATTATCGCATTTTATGTTCGCATTTAATTTCTGTTTTTTATGCAATGCACTTATATTTAGCTATGTGTAGTAGTAGTGGTGTCGGTGATGAATTGTAACCAGAGATTGGAGATTTGTAGATGCTCTAGGGTGAGCACATGACCCTACACCTAAGGAATAGTAGCAAGTGTAGTATGCTAGATACAATTAGGACAATATCTTTATACATAGATCCTGAGGTCCCCATAGGTGCAGGGCATACATATAGGATGTGAGGCTATATGAATTGTTAGTGTGTAGTAAGGTTAAGATAGATCAAGCTTTGATCTCAGTATTCGTGGAGTGGTGGTGATAGGAGACCCACTATTTTCACCTACCTTTAAGTGAGACCACAATCACGCTTTATAATGTAGCCGTGCTATTTGGACTTCGCATTGACGGTGATGCCCTTACTAACCGGGAGCCCTCGTACACAATAGTGCAGTGGCTCCCGCTGTATACCGATTGTCTTGGATGGACTCCAGATATGCTAGATATATCAAACGGTTGTTTTTCGAAGAGGAAGTTCATAGATCGGTTTATAGATACAAGCCTACCGAAACATCCATCTGATAAGCAGATTCAGCAGAGGGCTAAGGCGCACATCTCTCACTTGCTGTCGGGTGTGCTATGCAATCGAAAGAACTCTTCTTGTCAGCTGTCTATCTTTACATACTTCAGGACCTCGCTAGTGCACGTAGATAGTCTTGGGCCATTTCCGTCCTCACGTGATCATACTAAAACCAAAGCAAGGACTCTCATGCGAAGATGAGGGGCGTCATATTGCAGAACCATTACAGCTGCTGTAGTTTTGAATATAGGAGAGGTTTGACGTCTTACGTCTTCACCGCATTGAGAGTTTGGCGATGTGGCCTAGTGCGCCTCGTGCATCCTGGTGGTTTAGCGACGTCAACTTTGCAGAGGTTCCTCGCCACATAGTGGATGCTGCACGCAATCTGTTCGATAGCCTAGCGGAGGGAGATTTCTCGTGGATGCTTTACAGTTCAGAGTTATTGCGAGCTTGTCACCGATGTGCAACCAGGACGAGCGTGTGTGGACTGCTCAAGTGCCACTGCTGCTGTGAAATTGTTGAGTATCACCTACTCCTATAGAGTGATTAGGCTGTTTGGGCTGACGTCGGAGGTGCCGCACAAAATCGTCGACACGGGGATTGCTATCCATCAGATGGTGCAAAGGATGAGGAACGTCGTCTATACGCACACGCACACCATATTCTTACAGCAGAACAACTGATCGTAATGGATCGAGATAGCCATGCCCTGGGCTGGCGTATTGGCAGCTGACTCACCATACATACTGTGGTAAATACGTCCGACACTTTTGACGATTGGTCGTCCTCATGTGGAGCGTGTAGACGGCGACGATTTTCATGGTTATACATCTACTATCGTGCCGTTGGTATGTAGACATCTTTTGTTCCATTTAATTGTGTCATTATAAATTAAATGTGTACTGATGTTTTATTATTTAAATAGTTAGCAAACCATCTTGTTCAGATGTACCATCATGCGGCATCGGTCAAGATGAGACCGGGATGGAGATTGTATCAGAGGGACTCGGGGAGGAGGGTTTCGGACATCTTCTACTGTAGAGACCTCCAGCAGAAACCACCCATCAAACTGCATATGTTTATTTAATGCAGTTTGCCGTGTCTCAGCCGGAGGGGCTGTCATTTACATACGTGGATGTTGGAGGGCATAATTTGCGGGCCCTTGGGGCATGCATTGAACACATCATTCAAGATATCAGTTGTCTATAGCAGACATGCAATTGCGAGGATGACAATTGCATGCTTGACATTTTCGATTATCTCTCTCCTTCTGGTCCTAATACTGAGCAGTTTGTCAGAGACCTAGAGCGCGACTTAGAGTAGGCACTGTGGCAGCTACCGGAAGATCTAAGTCTACCCAGAGATAGTACACTTACCTGGTGACCTAGATGTAGGAAGCGTTGTGGTGCCAGTAGGTGCCTCTGAGATGTATATTGTATTTGTATTGTGTCTACGACATTTTGTATATATACATACTTTTATACACTTTTGATTTATTCTTATTTTATGTTACTTTATTCCGGTTTACTTGTTCGCATTTTCTCTGCTTTACCTGAAAAATTAAAATATAATTTTCAATAAACACGCCCGTAAAAAAAGTACGTATAAGTATTCACTTGTCATTTTATTTGAATACATTGTAAAAAAATTACGAATAAAGAAAATGTTACATTTATAATGAAAATACAGGTTGACAAAACCATAAAATTAAACTGAAAAGTTAATTTTTGGAAAAAAAATTGAAAACATAATTTTTGAAGAAATAACGCAAAAAAATTGTTTTTAAAAAAAGAAAGAGTACCGCGATTTTGACAGAATTGCGGTATACCAAAAGTTAAAATAGTATAATCATTTCACACGGCGGTTTGGGCAGAATCGCTACGCATTAGTTTTAAATTTCTTCTAAACCTGTGATAAAAATAGGTTTTCATAATAAAAATATTATATTTTTTTTGTCTTTTTCCCATCATTTAGTTCACAAGATGCAATCAATACTTTTAGCATGTATACATCATGTCCACGCAAACCCTGTTAGGGGGCCATCATATTGATTTTGATATATCACGAAACGATCAAATATGCTGACATGACAAATATCACTCTATCAAGAAAACATTGTTAGAATAAAGATTTATGTTTAGAATATCAATACGAGAGACATAACTGTAGGAATTTTAAAAATATAAGAGGTCGATGGATTCCTGATTTGTATTCTGCATACGGTAGGCCTCCGCCAAAAACTGACCTTTTGCGGTAAGGAATCTTTAATTGCTAAACACAATCATTGTTTGAATTTGATTGTGATTACAGGACTATTCGGAATAGGACACTTAGGCTCTGAACGATTTGGGCTTCAGAACTTCGAGCTAGCATAACTTTTCATTTATCATTTTTTTTTGCATACTTTACACCTTATAAAATAAACAAATTTTTCTACAAAAATAATTACACTATTTACGATAATCAATTATATCATATTATATAGCTCGCTACCAGAATTGAAACAAGTACCATGCTGAATATTTTATGTACTATAAAATGATAATTTTTTTTGTATCAAACTTATAAACGTCATATCAACCCCAAAATCCTTAACATGTTTATAGGAACCATGCAATTTTTATGTAAAAAACTTTTATTTTCAAGTGTAAATTTGCTAAGTTGGTGCAATTTAAATATACCAATTTGGATATGTCTAACAGATTCTAGGCTAGCCCTTATTCAGGTTTTGTTTTTGCTGGTTCAAAAAGAACTAGCTTTGTTGACATATAGTATTTAGAAGAGAGAGGATATAATATCTTATCCTCTATCTCTTCTTATATCATATAAAGTGAGATCATAACATGTACTACTTTCACATCGCTTTAATATACATTGCATAATCTCTCATAGTAGTGTTTCAATGACCGAACTGGTGACCGAGCCATAAAAATTATTTATTCACGATTCACTAGTTCAATTGTTATTAGACAACTATTAACCTATTATTTAACCGCAGCATCATGTGTATACACACACACACACACAATACACACACATACATAGATACACATATACATATTTCTATATTTATATATGTATAGTAGATGTATAAATACATATACTTGTGGCTAGTAACATTTTATTTGAACAAGAAAAATAAATTAAAAATAAAGTGAACAAAATTAAGTATCAACAACATTGGATGTGGTTCTTTGCCTTGAGAAATACGATTTGAAACAAATACATATTTGAGAAATTAATGCATTGTTTTTTTTCTTAAACACTAAAAAACTCTATATTATCTATTGATTATTAAATGACTGGATCATAAATTTTCTATTTTTTTCATGTAAAACGATATATTTGAGGCAACTAGCATTGTTTTTATAGCAATATTTACCATCATTCTTGCATATTGCCATTTGATGAATTAATATAAATATCTACATTTTTGTTTACTAAGTATAATATATTTATCAGCTGTGGTTAAATTTGACTTGTCTGTAAAAGAATGGAATAAATTAAAAAGCGTGGATCCAATTCGACTCATAGGGTTTGACAGAGTGGCCCAGTGGTCAGGTGTAGGGTTTGGCAGGGTGGCCCAGCGGTCAGGTGCTCAATCTCTAAAACCGTCAATGGAAGCGGATGAGATCCTTTCACCGCGCGGTGAATCACCATAGCGGAGCAAAGTGGATGCCGGTTTTGCTCCTCAATCCGCTGATAATTGTATTCTTGCTAATCGACAATTTGTTATAGTTGGCATTCGAAATGTGAGCATTGATTTATTTAATTATCTGGTAGTTTGTTTATGAATTAGCCATTGTATTCTTTGTTTTTATTGATATTTGATGCAGAGAAATGGACCTCAGTTCTGGTGAATTGCAGAAAAAAGTTTTTTCCTTGAATTTAAGACATGTTGGAGCCCTGTAGAGCTGCCGTTAAAACGACAAGTTCTACTACAACCATCTCCAAATGGGTTACGGGGCAGATTCGGCTAAGGGATTTGTATGTGCGGAACGGGTGCGGGTTTGACGAAACCCCTCTAATCCGCCCCATTGAGATCTATATGGGTCAGCCCACTTACGATCTTTTTACTAGACCTATATCATGTTGGATACAATCAATCATGTAGTAAGACGCAATCGTTCGGCGTGTGCGTATGAAAACAGTAAAAAATAGACCAAACCCGGGACGAGTCGAGGACTCTGTCCTTAAGACATATTGCTCCGGTATTATATGCTCAACCGGCGTTTAGCAATCGTATCCCAGGATACAACAGGTACCTGTTCAGTTGAGCGGCACTGCTGAATGTGAACTGCAGCGAACCTTCGAGTGTCCTGATTTCTCTTGGACGTGATGCAGAAAGTAGAAAGCAACGAATGCAGAAGAGGAGTGTGTTCCTGATCGCACACCCTGCATCTGTTTATATAGGGGAGTTCGTTGGAGACTCGGCTATACAGATGGATTTGTGACCGTCGGATCAAAACCGTAGATGAGCCAGAACCATCGGATGAAAACCGACGCATCATCTGTTGGACGATTTGAACAGTTCAAATCTCAGCCGTCAGATGGAAACAGAACTGCACGATTCATCCTGGAGCGTTGGATGAAAACCACATTCAGTTGGGCGGTTAGGTCAGTTTGAATTTTAGCCGTTGGATCAAAGCTGTCTTTTAGCTAGGCCCGAAGCCTTTAATCCAAAAACCCAAATAAATTTTCTCCAAAAATATAGGAACCGGATCGGCCCACGAGCCCACATGCCCACGAGCCCGAGCCGGGCGGGTAGGAGGCGGCGGCGCGCGGCACTTTCTAAGTCTTCCCTCCGATCAAAAACTTCTCATGCCCCAAGGACACATCTAAAGTGTCCATTCTAGCCATTTATAAGGCGGCTAAATTAGTTCAATTGTCCAATGTGGTATTCCTCCATAAGGGTGATGTGGTCTCCTAAGAATATGACACATCACCCACTAAATCATATTTTCTATCTACTTTGAGCATTAATTTCTCATTCACCCGGTATCGTAATTGAGTAATTCCAAAGCCTAACATTAACTACTCGTTCCGTAGATAATTATAGGCTTATTAGTTTCTATTTTCTATTAACTGAAACTAATTATAATTAAGTTCAAAGTATGTTGCTTAACCACTTTTGCAACTTATCTTAATGGGCCAAAGCCCAGACTTTTAACTCCTCCAACATATCATTCGGTAGTCACTCTATAACATTATAATTGCAACTACGGGTGTTAACGAACCGAATACTAGGTTTTCAAATGCGGATTTGTTTAGCTAAACCAATTGTTTGACTCGGTTCGTTTAGCTAAACGAGTTTTAAAATTGTTTCGAATTCGGCTTTAAACGATTCAAATAGTTTGCAAAACAGTTTTGCTCGTTTAACTAAACAAACTCACATAGGTGTTCGAATTTAGCTCGTTTAAGTAAAATTAAAGAAAAAACTCAAACCAAATACAAATCGAACTCGAATAGTTTACGAACTGTTTGATTCACTTAACACTCCTAATTGCAACGATTTGGATTCTCAACCAAATTATAGGTCGTTGGATATGTTTGGATTCGACAACGCTACTATGAATGTGACATAAGTATTGAATTTTAACTCTTTCTTGCTTGCCTTTGCATGTGTGAAAATGATTAAAACCTCGTTGCAATTTAACCCTACTTTTATATATATATATATATATATATATATATATATATATATATATGTGTGTGTGTGTGTGTGTATGTATAGAGAGAGGATGACATACAATTTCTTTTTCTAATATGAGATTGGCTCTTAACATTAAAGAAAGAAAAAGGTCCCACGCGGATAAGACTAAAGTAGGTAGTTGCTTGTATAACTGGCAGACACTATAATCATAAAATGAAGTGAAAGGGACTGGAAGTGGAAACGTGATTAGATATCTAACCAGCTACCACTGTATAATTGGTTTAAATTTTTTTTTCTATCATCTATTATCATCAGGATACGAATTATTGAACTATGTAAAAAAAAAAACACTGTAATAGATTATTCTTTATTAATAATATTTGAAGCTTTCACCTCAGATCAAGCTTCTCAAAATGCACAGGATATATGGGAAAAAAAAGGAAAAATACTTCAGCTAATATATTATTTAGATTATTCAACAAATAAAGCTGTACTATGAATGTTATAATTACTACAGAATTATGTTATTTCATAGCTAGCGCAGTTAAAAGTATTGGAAGTATTTTAACCATGTAAGCAAAATATATGTTAGAAGCCGTTGGATATAAGCAATTTGGCTTTCTGGATGCCTCCTACTTTATATTTGTCCGTTCTTAGAATAATGTCACAGTTGCCTTTTAAACATACTATAAATCACATTCTGTTTAAAAAATCAACTGACAACTTTTTTTTTTTTTGAATAGATAGAGTATTTCTTTTGTTAATTTACCAAGATGTGCATAATAGTAAAGGAAAAAAATAGGATTTTGAACCATGTTTGAAATAAAAATATAGATGCATATATCCATATACATACATATATACGTATATATGTGTAACCATGTTTGAAATAAAAATACACATACATACATACGTATGTATGTGTGTATGTATACACACACATATATATGTATGGACACATATATATGCATATATACATACACGTGAATACATATATACATATGTGTGTTTCTATATATATATGTATGTATGTATGTTAATGTATAGATTATGTTAAATTGTTCATAACAGTGGCATCACAGGGCAACCATGCGAGCTTTGTGTGAAAAAATGGAGAAAGAAAAAGAAACAAGAGAAAGTTGAGTACCTGAAGTGCAACTTGAGTTTGATTGTAGAGGCCTTTCCTTCCCCAGTCTCCGACCACCAAAATACTAAGGGATCCATCGGCTTTGACTGGATGCTGAAGCCTATCAAAACTAGCTTGAGCAGGAAGCAAAGTGAGTCCCATAATTATGGAAGCCGAAGAGAGAAAAAGGATGAGGGTTTTGCAGTTGATGATGTCCATGGCTTTGGTCAACTGCCAGCTTCTGGGAGCTGATGCTCTACTGGTTATATGAGGAAGGTATTTCACTAGGTTTGTTTGATACTTGACTTATGGATTGGATTTCTATTCAGCCACGGAACACTATCCCGTCTTATTGGACAAACAATACCATAAAATACTATTGAGCATTGCAATTGGTTGTGAAATTATAATATGAAAATAACAATGAACCATATAGACCAATAAATAAAACAGACAGTATAATTTTACATGCTCTCTTTCATTTATTGGTACATACCCTTCAAGTTATCCCTTTTATACTATAATTTTAAGATAAAAAACATTATCAATATTATTTAGCGTGGTAAACAACTAAGTACTTCTTTTATATTATAGCTACCCGAAGAGTATAAATAAAAAACAGGAACAACAACAACAATGCATACCCAGTATATCTCTAGGATATGAAGAGGGTTAGAAGCACGTAAACAATACTTCCATCCCAAAAGATAGAGAGTTTGCTTCCAGCGAGATCTCCGGCTCTATATGTACCTACATAGACAAATAATGAAAGTCAAATAACAAAAAGCAAAGACAAACACAAAAAAGTGCAAAGTTAACTAAAGTGTAAAGACTATCTAAGCCCCTAATTATAACCTAAGATGCTCCTATATCCTGTTTAAACATCGTCAAACTAATCATCTGTCTCCATGTACTCCTATTTTCTACCATGTCCTCAGAGAGGTGCACATCTAGCAAGTCATGCATAATCCGCTCATTCTAAACTAATTTGGGTCTGCCTTTGCTCCTCTTCCCCTCTACAATGACGATTCTAACTGCTCTCACAGAAGCTGTGTTCGGTCTCTTTTGACATGCACAGATAAAAAACAGGAAGATGTAATCAAATAAAACTTGAACAAGTGGACAGGTTTGAATCAGTTATCAGATTGTGGGTCCCTTACTTACCCGATGCCCATATTCTCAACTCATGTGTTATTGTTCCAAGTTCATGCATATGGCCAATAGGATATTCGTTAAAATGAAGAAGAATATCCCAATTGATTGATTGCAAGCTTGGCTTGTAATGAGTGACCACATAATGGAAGAGGAGTTCCAACTCATATTCACGCTGAACCTCCTTCAATGGTTCACCTTCATCCTCCAGTCGAGTTCTTCAAAAAGAAAATAATAATATAATCATAATAAAAAGAAATTAATAATAATAATAATAATCTAAAACAGTAAAGAAAGAAAATGTAACCTCCATGAAAAATAAAATTAAACTGAGGATTAAAAAGGTAACTTTCCCCTTTTAGTTATTTATTTTATTTATTACATTTATTGAGGGCTTCAGACTGAGTAAAAATAAGACATGGTATGTATGAAATTTAATGTTAGCAACAAAAGAATAATCTTAGAACTTTGTGCGACACTAAGAGATCAAGAGATTCATCTGTGTAATAGTTTTAGGTATTTAGGATCTACACTACTGAAAGATGGAATAATTGACAAGGATGTGAATCACATGGTAGAGACCTGGTGGTTAAAATGAAGAAGCGAGTTAGGTCTTATTTGTAATAGAAAAGTACTTTTAAAGTTTAAAGGAAAGTTTTACAGGACGCAGTAAGGCCAGCACTGCTGTGTAGGTCGGAATGCTGGAAAGTTAATTATGATCATTAACAAAGAATGCAAGTGATGGAAATAGAATGTTAAGATAGATGTGTTGACATAAGAGGAAGGATAAAATAAGACATGGACATATAAAGAAAAAGACTGGAGTGGCTCCTATAGATGAGAAGATGAGAGATTCAATGTTCAAATGGTATAAAAATGTGCATAGACGTCCTACAGATACACCTACTAGGCGGTACGAGGTAATGAATAAGATACATGTTACATGTGAGAGAAAGAGAGATCAAAGAAGACATAGAGAGATACAATAAGAAAAGGTATTTATATGACAATTGAATGGACATATGGTGAGTGATAGAGCAAAAGGAAGATAGTTGATTTATTTAGTCGATGTCACGCAGATGATATAAGATTTAAATGGGGATTTTAGGTATTTAGGCACGAATCACGGTTGAGATGATATGATAGTTTTGAAAGATGCATATTTCAAAAGCGCATATTATGCATTAGGTATTAGGAGACACATAAGAAGAATAAGATTAAGGCTATGACAAAAAAAGCAAAACATAAAAAGAATGAACAAATAAAATAAATAAAGTAGAAGAGAAATGATTGATCTATATATCGGTCCTCACATAGTGAAAAAATGCTTGAGTTTGTTATTGTTGCATTACTTTTATTGGGGAAACAAAAGAAAAAAAATAAAGACTTGACTTTGTCATTCCTCAGAACGCTCAAGTCGACGAAAAGAAACGAAAGAATACTGCTTTTCTCCGTGATCCTTTGGAATCCAATGGTGTGATTTAAGATCGAGATGAGATTTTGAACCAATGCGTCGAGAAGGTGAGTATAACGTATTGAAGTTACGAATTCAACAATTGGATATAGAGATTAAGTTTGCGATCTAAAGAGAAGAATTATAAGCATTTTATCTGTTTGGGTCTTGTTGACTTTGAGGAAGGGGAATGACATTATCGTTTAATAATCCTTACAGAGAAGCAGCGAATTTGAGGTAATGGATACATACCTTTTAGTCGTTCCTATTGTTTTTTTTGCTTTGGTTCTTAATGACGGGTGAATTGATGAGGAATATGTGGCGACCGGTCTCGAGCTCTAGTACTTCCGTCGTATTCTGTTAAGAGAAATTCAGGGCGTCGATAACAAATCAAATATACTTCAACAAGTGATGTAGACTGATGTGAGCGGAAATCATAAAATAAAAATCCTCAATAAACATTAATTTATAAAACTAGGCAAATCCCAAATCCAATATAAATAGTAACTAAATTGCAACCCTAGTCCACAAATAGAAACCTCAAATCTGTAAAGTAAATGTCTCAACGAAAAATACATCAATGATTCTTCTCAGCAATCCTCGGTCATTTGTATCCCCACTCAGAATCTTCATCTGTGAACTCTAAATCGTAACCCTGATTATCTATAAAACAACATTAAGGTATAGTATGAGCGACAAAACATCGCTCAGCAAGTAACATTCCCGTACCCACTATGGGATCATGCATGGGGAAACTAGTGTATATATATGATTAAACAATATAAAAAAATATCGAGTTTCTCATTCGCAAATAAATTACCATAATATCCTTTATATTCAAACCATCATCCAAACCAACCAAGTCAACCAATTCAGCAAAGTCAAACATCCACTCGATAACCAATCACATGTTAGTCACAATCAAAATCCGATGATACACTTTTTCAAAATCGATGCGATGCAAGTCAAAATAAATTTTCGATTTCAAATTTCGAAATTTCAATTTTCGATGCGATACAATACAATTTTCCATGCGATACAATACGATATGATTTCCGATTCCAAATACGATTTTGATGCGATGGCTATAGTACTTTCCTTAAAATTGACTTACATCGCAAGTATTACGAATTGATCACCCTAATGGCCAACTACGCCACAGACGCTCTATTAAAATAGTCAAATATGCATGGGCGCTTCAATTGGTGGTCAAATATACTCAGACACTATATCGAAATAGTCAAATATGACCGGACACTCTATTTGTTTGGGATCAATTATGCTTAACGATATATTTCTCTTGTAAGGGTGAATTTCAGAATATGCACGATATTCAAAAAGGATTTCCAAAATATTCAATTTTCCAAACGATTTCAAATATCAAATATTTTTCAAATGGAATTACAATCTCGATCAATTCCAAATACCAACCACAATTATTTCAAATATCAAATCACATATATACAAAATATCAAATCACCAATTTCCGATATCCAAATAACTACTACTCATGTGTATCTATATACATATACATCCCCACGCTCATACATGCACATATACACGTGTGTGTGTGTGTGTGTATATATACACGTACCTCCACTACCAAGCTTGTTCAGCGCGCATTTTTCCTCATGATTGGCGATTTTGCGTACTATCTGCCTGTACTCGATTATGTACAGGCAGACTCGATATGATTTATATTCTCTTAACCTGTTGGATAGCGGTACACATTGTTTTGCCCACTTACATTTTTCATGATTACATGACATATGTTTCCTGCCAACACGCCGATGGGTTCCTCTGGCTCCGGAGACATACAAGCGAATTCACATGCGTGACATATCTCCCGGCGTATCTTGTATTTGCTGCCGGCACATTAGTTTGTCCTGGCAGGCATGGTATGCTCATCGCACACTATTTTTCCAGCAATCCATCATATATACTTTTTGCTCTGCTCCGTAACTATTTTCTTTTTGCATGGCGGCAACTTTGGCTTGGCATGGCTATACTGTTCGATTCAATGAGAGGTGCTCAATCAGCGGATCATTTCCCGACAGAGTTGCATGGCAATCCTTTTTCTGGCGTATGGGTGCAGTTCACAGGCCTACTATGTTTTTCATTTATACGATGGTGTATATCAACACTCCATATATATAAATATGTACATTTTTTCCTTCGTCAAGGTTTTATCCACAAGGGTGGTTTTACTTGACATATCCACAAGAGTGCCAACGTACCAACAATGGACATTTATTATATGCTAATAAAATATCCTTTTCATAAAAAAATGTATATACATATATACATATATATATATATATATATATGTATACATACCAGGCCTGCCTGTACCGTCCAAAGTACAGGCAGAGGAATTAAAAAAATGCCAATCCATATGGAAGACCAGTGCAGCAGCAGCGGGACCAGTTTGAAGATGTGTATATAGCCATGCATCAAAGATACAGAAAAAGGCATGAAGGAAGAGCAGAAAAGGTATAATAATCTGAAAAGTCAATAAGATGTGAAGCTCACCGAAACTGCCTGCGCTTAGAAAAGCACAGGCAGCCCATGCAATTGTATGCCAATCCATCTGGAAGACTTGATAGTGTAGACACTCACCAGCGGCAATCAAACGCATCCAGCCACAACAAATTACAATCCATGTGTTAAGTGAAGTAAAGGGTGCAGCAATAGATAGGTGTCGATAAGAGATGACATGAATGGGCAGGAGGAACATACCGAGTCTGCCTATGCTCACATGAGCACATGCAGAAGAGAGTGTTGTGCGCCAATCCATATGAAAGACATGGACATCAATGAATGCGTAATGAAGCTGACGTGAGATCCAAAGCAACCGAGGCACGAATCATGGGTGGTAGACTGTTGCGAGTGAAAAAACGTGTGTTAGGGGATGTCATGGCGTACTGAGCAAGATAATGAGCCGGCATGTTAGCTTCGCGATAGATATGAGCGACTTCTAAGTGATGACCAGTGATCAATGTGTGTAAGAGCCGAAGATGAGAGTTGCCAAAAATTGGCCGTTGTTGTTTTAATCGCAGCAGCATTTGTGCACAGTCTGTCTCGATAATTAGTGCCCGATATAATGGAAGAAAATATAGCAAACCAAATAGGGTAGCCTAGATTTCAGCCATTACCGACGTGCATGGGGGTAAACAAAAAGAGAGAGCGCGTACACAGACGCCGAGGTGGTCACGCAGGATAACACCACCCGCCGCATATTGCCGTCCAACGGCTGCATCAA
The DNA here is from genome assembly GCA_036186865.1 of Eustoma russellianum. Classification (NCBI taxonomy): domain Eukaryota; kingdom Viridiplantae; phylum Streptophyta; class Magnoliopsida; order Gentianales; family Gentianaceae; genus Eustoma; species Eustoma russellianum. Next base: position 7,323,729 of record AP025067.1, on the reverse strand, counting down.
CATTCATTTTAAATCGGCCTGAAGGTGGGGTATGCCATCTGATTACCTTGTGGCGAGGAGATCGAATCTTTGGTATCCAAGACAAAGATATATGTGGTCCTGCTGCAAGTTTGGAACCATGAAGCGTGTGTACCCACATATCAATATCAAAATGAATATTGTTCCGGAGCGCTGATACAGAAAATGACGTGTCATTTCCATAAAAAAAGCTAGCGTAGCAGCGCCATATATTATGCACCATGATGCCTGGAACAACAATTTTAAGAACCCCAAGGATGGAAGAATTGGAGGAGAGATACCACTAAGATAATAAATATTGACGTAACGTCATAGTAGTGAGGTAGACGCCATGTAACTCCGTTGCGAAGAAAGTCCATAATAACCTTATTGGCGGACAATATAGGAAAACATGATCTACTGTGGCGGAGTGTTGCTTACAGAATGGGCACTGCGTTGGACGAGCAGCAGAATACTGGCCAATGTAATACATATATGTATATGTATATACATATATATATATATATGTATACATATATATATATATGTATACATATATATATATACATATATACATATATATATATACATATATACATATATATATATGTAGACTAAAGCTAAATGTCCATTGTTGGTACGTTGGCACACTCCACCTAATGTTGGTACGTTGGCACACTCCACCACCTGGTAGACTAAAGCTAAATGTAGACGCCGCAGCGGGACAAAGGAGTGCTGCAGCGGGAGCTATTGTCCGAGATTCTTCTGGCCGTTTTATCAATGCAATTGCTTTTGCTCTTCCAAAATTATCTCCCTTGAGAGCAGAAATACAGGCTTTGTTGTACTCCCTTATATATTTCTCACAACAGCATGCAGGGTTCATTATCGAAACTGACTGCTTAGTCATACAGACGTTATTAGCCTAACAATGTTCAACTGGAGACCTGCAGATGGATTTGAATCATTTGCGTATGTTTATGCAAATAACTCGGTCAGAACTACAATATACACCTAGAGAAACAAATGCAGCAGCACATCATTTGGCATCCTATGCGATGCTACACACAAATCTTCATGTTTTCTCTTCTTCAATACAACTACCGCCGGTGGTTAGAGGATGCGTTCTCACAGACTTATCAACTCCGTATTTACGTCCTGAGCATGGCTAGTTTGCTGCTATCTGCCTGTATCACAGCTTTGATACAGGCAGCATCGGTACTCTGTTTCCCCTACAATTACTTATTTCACCTACACATTTATTTCTCTTACATCCTTTATCGATTGCTGTACTTGCAAGGCAAATGGTTATACACATGGATTCAACGTTGGTGGAGGCACTTCTTACTACCATGGATTATGCATATACCGCCAATCATTCCTTCTCTGTTGTCTGTGCTCCTGCCGAGTGCAGACAACGTCGGTACGTTCCTTAAACGCACAAGACTTGATGAATTCCAGAATTATAATTATGTCTTTAACTTCTGGTTCTCACATGCATGTTCCATGGACTACTAACGCATTGCTGATATGGTCACGAGGGCTTTGGATCATCCAACAGAGACAACGCCAACATACACAAACTACAATCATCGAGCAGGATCGTTCACCTCATGGTTTTCAATATCATTCACGTTCATATTGTACATTGCCATGCCCAAACACTCCAATTATATAAATATGTACGCTTTTTCCTTCGCCAAGGTTTTATCCACAAGGGTGGTTTTACTTGGCAAGATTTTAATGCGGCATATCATATATGATTGGAGACTGGCAATCCTCACCTTTTTACATTATCTTTTTACTTACGATGACTTTATTGTATAATGGTTTCCCTCCACCTTAAGTGAGGAATTACGTCTTAATAAATTTACATTTTGCTAAAAAAATGTATATATATATATGTATTTTTTTATTGAACGGATATTTTATTAAGAAACCTCTCTTATGGTGGAGGAAAACCATATTACATGATTACATCTTGAAACGCATAAAAGTAGTATAATGCTTCTATTATTTGTAGTCTCCAGTCATATATGATATGTCGCATTAAAACCTTGCCAAGTAAAACCACCCTTGTGGATAAAACCTTGGCGAAGGAAAAAGCATGCATATTTATATGAGGAGTTATCATAGAACGAGAAAAAGCATATGTGTGAACTAATGAAGCCTGGATGCAGCTGTGAACAAACATTCGCCTTCCAACATCGCGTGTCATAGTCATCCAAAGAAGCCATTGTGTTTTTGGTTTTGATAGTAACCCCCAACAGAAACATTGCTTGATGTTCATTTTAGGAAGTGACATTAGCATTCTGAAAGTGTAACCCATACTGCCATACTGCCTGTGTCCATGGATGACACAGGCAGGCAAATGGAACTGGCATTTGTGCGGTCTCCATGCTAAACTCTTATGTGTGGAGTTGAAACATCTGTAAGTAGTGCCCCTTTAACCATAGGTGGCAACGTGGACAGTGTGCTGAACTGGTGATATTTCTGATGTAGTTGTCCAAACTGAGCCAACAAGTGTGCCACCTCATTTGCCTGTCGGGGAATATGTGAAACCGTAACACCTCCATGGGTTAGGAGGCTACGAACAAGAGGAGAAACATGGACAGAGTGAATATGCTCAACCACTCCTTTTGAATCTAGCTCCATATCCAAATTCCTATATCGCTGTAGAAAGTACAAAAGCGCCATAGTTGCCGCTTGTAGCTCCGCTTGAAAGGGTGAAGACAATGGAAGATGAAATGCAATTGCTTCCTTTAAATTGCCATCTGGGTCCCTCAAAATTGCACCTCCTGATGCCGTGATGGAACCATGTGCCGCATCTACATTAAGCTTCAATCCTATAATCGTAGGATATTAACTACATTTAATATTTTCCTTTTCCTATTTGTTTTATTTCCTTTGTGTTTCTCTAATTTCCTTTTCATTTTCTTATTTTCCCTTTTCAAAATTAAGACGGGCATAATATTCATCCCCTTAACAAAAAGTTTCGTCCTTGAAACTTACATACCTTAGTCAAATTAGGGTGAATACTTCTTTCGCACTTCTTCTTCAAGCTCCCAAGTCGCTTCTCGCTCGGTATGATTCGTCCACTGGACCTTGACGTATGGGATCACTCACCTCCTCAAAACTTGATCCTCTCGGTCCATGATGCATATTGATAACTCCTCATATGTCACATCGCTTCTCACTTCAGTGGTCGTGCTTCTAATACATGATTCGGGTTAGGATCATACCGCTGTAACTATGACATATGGATGATATTGTGCACTTGCGATAATGCTGGAGATAGTTAGTCGATATGCCAATGTCCCAATCCGCTCTATTAGTTCATATGGTCCAATATAGCGAATGCTTAGCTTACCCTTTCTCCAAACCGCATCACGCTCTTCGTCGGAGAAACCTTAAGATAAACCTTTTTGCCCACTGTGAATTCCAGAGGTCATCTCTTAGAATCCATCCAAATCTTACTGTGATGCTGAGGTACCTTGAGCCTCTGTCGAATGGTCTTTATCTTCTCCAATGTCTGCTCAACTAACTCGGGTCCATTGATGGTTTTTTCTTTCAACTTCGTCCAATGTCTACTCTCTCGAATGCTCTTTACCTTCTCCAATGTCTGCTCAACTAACTCGGGTCCAGGGATGGTTTTTTCTCTAACTTCATCCTAGTACAGTGTGGATCTACACTTTATTTTTATATAGAGCTTCAAATGGCGCCATGCCAATCGCTCTATGGTGACTGTTATTGTGCGAGAACTCGATCATCCTCACCATATTATCCCGATTTCCTTTGAAGTCCAGCGCACAAGCTCTCAGCATATATTCAAGAGTCTGAATAGTCCTCTCGGATTGTCCATCAGTCTGTGGATGGTTACGGTACTCATTCTCAATTCAGTCCCCATGACTCGCTGATATGCAGCTCAGAATCGGGATGTGAATCTTGGATCTCGATCCGATACAATACTGACTAGTAGTCCATGTAAACTTACGATGTTCTCCACATATGTGTCACTAACTTCTCTATCGTAGCTTCACTTGACACTGGTAGAAAATGTGTGGACTTCGTCAATCGATCCACGATCAACCAAATAACATCATTGTCGTTTCTCGTTTTAAGGAGTCCTGCTACGAAATCCATCATGAAATGCTCCCATTTCCATTCAGGTATCTCCAACGGTTGTAAAAGTCCTCCTGGTCGCTGATGTCTGCCTTTACTTGCTGACACACTAAACATTGGGCAATATATTCAGCGATCTCATGCTTCATACCACTCCACCAGTAGTTCTTTTTTAAATCATTGTACATCTTGGGGGCTCGGGGGGTATAGATAATCTCGAGTTTGGTGCTTCATTCAATATTTCTTTTGTGAGAACTTCATCATCAGGGACCCACAGTCTACCTCGAAATATGACGCTCTCATCATTCAGTACTTGGACCCCTTCGACTTGCTCTGTTCAGAGTCGGTCTCGTATCCTTCATAGGGTCCCATCCACCTTCTGTGCCTCCTTGATTCGATCCACTAGAGTAGGCGTAATAATAAGTGCTGGTAAGACATTTGCTATAGAATCGACGATGTCCAAACCAAACTCTACAATTTCTCTCTGGTGGAGTCTGTCTCGAGTGGCTTGATTTTCTGCTCAATGCATCCACCACTCTGTTTGCCTTACCAGGATCGTAGTTGATGGTCAGATCGTAATATTTGATCAACTCCAGCCATCTCCTCTGCCTCATATTAAGTTCCTTCTGCGTGAACAGGTACTTGTGGTTCTTATGATCGGTGTAGACTTCACACTTTTCTCCATATAAGTAGTGTCGCCATATATTTAGTGGAAAGACTACCACGGCAAGCTCTAAGTCATGGGTCAGACAGTTCTGCTCATTTGGTTTCAGTTGCCTCGATGCATAAGCGATTACTCTTCCCCTTGCATCAGTACGCACCCTACAATAAAAGTGTTGGCCTACAATCTATATGTATACAGAATCATCAGAATGAAATTAATATACATATACCTAGTGTTGGACCGTGCACCTGCAATAAACACCACTAGAGGGGGGGTGAATAGTGGTTAGCGGAAATTACACTACAACCCTTTGTTAAAATCCCCTTTGAAAACAGAATCTGAGACCACCTCAGATTCAGAACCCATTTTTGAAAAATTCACAGATAAATGTACACAACTCCAAAAATTGTGAAACTTTCCAGAATTGAACTTCAATGTGTTAGCAAGACTCTATCCAAAAATCAGATACAAATAAGATCGTTGGACCCTTCAAACAAATAAAAAGATTCAGATGGTCAAACAGGACAGAATTGGACAGAATGTTGCTGATTTTGCAAAATGTATTTCTCTTTGAATACTTGATCAAAAAGATTAATCTTTATATCAAAACACTCCTTAGAAAGTCTAGTTAATGTTTCCAAAAGGCCCTGACCTCAAACAATTATGGATAAATACAGAATTCAAGTTTTCTCAAAACTGGTCAGATTGCAGCCAGATTGGAGCAGTTATCTTGCAATGACTGAGAGACTAACTTTCCCTTGCTCAAATCAAGTGATTCTTGTTGCAAATGAAAACTAACAGTCTGAAGTATAACTTCACCAAAAATCACGAATTTTGAAATTGTTTACCTATTTTTTCAAAACGTGAAAAGTTGTGTGAAATCTGTAGTGAAAAAGAGCAGAAAACAGAAAAATGTAAAGAAGACAAGAACACCAAGAATTTATCTTGGTTCGGTCAATGTGACCTACTCCAGTCCCAAGGAACACCTTTCCTTGGATTTAACTATGGTATGAACCAAATTACAGCAAGAACCAAGCTTGATCCTTGGGTTAAACACCAACCCTATTCAAGACTTGGATGAACACCTTTATGCAACTCTTGGTTGCAACACCTCTATCACCTATTGATGTAGCCTTATAGATTTGGCTAATCAATCTTACAAATAAGACACAAGAAGGTGTGTATAGTGTAGCTGGACAACAACTAGAAATGGAACACCTTAGCTACACAAAGTATGAACGAAAATACGAAAAGAGAATAGCAAGACAACAGTCTTCAATTTTTTGCTTTCAAGTGTGTGTCTTCTCTTCTTCACCTTGCCTTCTATTTATAGAGTGAATTGATGGCATATTCCCTCCAACTTTTAGACCATGTGATGGCTGAGAATTTTGAATTAAAACACCTCCATAATCATCTCCAACAATCTTGTCTCCATTACATTCAAATTTGAAATTTCAAGTTGGCAACTTTTGCCAACTAGCTTGCTTTTGGTTTGTCTTCTTGTCTCCAACTCATAAAATGAGAAAAACATCATCTCCACCTGTATAATCATGTTTTGGAGGCTGTGTATATGTATACCAACTCAGATTTTTGAGGAGAAATCAACAAATAATAGTTGACAAGGTTATGTCAACATATAATATCAAAATTCCCATTTCTCCTTGACATATTGTGATGAATCTTGCACCAAGGACACCTTGTAATCTCTGAAAGATGATGATTAAGAACCTCCAATAACATATATATAAGAGTCTTCAAGAGAAAATAGAACGTGACATCGAATACCGTCACATATCCCGCTACCGTCGATAAAATCATCAAATGAGAGAATAAAATAGAAAACCACCAAATAATCTTCAAGAATATACTAAATGAACTCCAGAATGAATATAATAAGATACTCAAGAGATTCCTTGAGTAAAAATACCGAAACTGTCTTCGGGGGTAAAATGACCAAAATGCCCCTAGTGAGATAAAACTCCAGAAATGACCCCGATGGTCAGAATTAAATATAATAACACCTTCTTGATAATAAATAAGATGATAATATCTTCTTGAATCATATTCACCATGTCGAGTACCTACAAAACTCAAAATACCACTTTTGCCCTTTTTGGTAAGTTGTAGAAACTTCGAGGGCATATTAGTCACAAGATATTATCATCATAAAAATCACATAATCACAACCTGATAAACATATATAAAAATAAAAACAACTATTTTATCACATTTTAGAAAAATATTTCTAACAACCCTAGACATCGTGTCATTTTTCTTCACTTATTCAACTCTTTCATTTATAACACCATATGTGACATTTTTAAGTATTCATCACTTAAAATCATGACTTTGAAAATTATCCAAACATATTTCTCAACACCTAGGCCATTGATAGAGGCATCACTGTATATCACGAACCCTTCAGTGTTGAAGGGTCAAGCCAAAACTAGATTAATGATCATCCTCTTCTTTAGTTTTGTGAAGCTTTGCTTGCACTCGGAGGTCCACTCGAATTTTGTCTTCTTCTGCGTCAGCTTACTTAGTGGAACCGCGATCGTTGAGAATCCTTTCGCAAACTTCCTTTAATATCCTATGAAACCGAAGAAACTTCTTACCTCAGTGACGTTGGTAGGTCTCGGCTACTCAATGATCGCTTCGATCTTCTTTAGATCCACTGAAATACTTCCTCCGCAATCACTTGACCCAGAAATGTTACACTTTTCAGCCAGAACTCACACTTGCTGAACTTGGCATACAAATTCTTTTTATCCTCAGAATCTCTAACACTTCTCGTAAGTGTTCAGCACGAGTCTCTTCATCTGGTGAATACACCAAAATGTTTGTTGATGAACACCACAACGAACTTGTCCAATTGCTCTCTGAATGCGACGTTCATCAAATCCATGAATTCCACCGGGACAATCGTCAGCCAAAGGGCATCACCAAGAATTCATAATGCCCATATCTCGTGCAAAATGCTGTCTTTCCGATATCTTCCGCCTTAATCCTCAGCTGATGATAGCCTGACCTGAGGTCAATTTTGGTTACACGTTTGCACCTTGCACATAGATCCGTATAGTTCACATTTATAGTTGCATTATGCACGACTTGCTGAATTATAAATAGTTTCTTACCTTCAGTTGATCGAACAAGTCGTCGATCCTTGGTAGCGGATACTTGGTCTTGATCATGATCTTATTCAGCTGTCGCTGCTGACATGTTAGACCCCTCCTTGGAACTTTGACCCATCTTCCCGGTCTACCATTGGTTATCTCTCGCGACCGCTTACCACGATTCTCCTCATCGCGATGCTGTATGCCGCTCTCGACACGATAGCAAACGTCCAACAGCCCCCCAAAGTCTCTGGCGTTAGCATTCACCACTTTGGTGTGAATGCGAGTGTTAAGGCCCCTCTCGAACTTAACCATCTTGAGGTGGATGTCGCCCGAAGGCAAGAACCTCCCGAGAGCATTAAACAGGTTGATGTACTCCGCCACTGACATACCTGGCCTTGTCTCAACGACTCAAAAGCCCATTCTTCAACAAAGTCATGGAGGGCAGGATATAAAACTTCTTGAAATCCTCTCTAAAACGTGCCCAACTGACTGGCTCTGGTAGATCCATCATCGCGGTGGTTCGCCACTTATCAGCCTCATCGATCAGGAACGACTGGATCAACATTGTTTTCATCTCGTCTGGCACATGCAATAATGCGAAGTTATTCTCCAATTCTCAGCCATTTATCAGCTCCGTCTGGGCCAGTACCCCCGTCGTAAGTAGAGACATGGACCCGCTTCATCTCGCCATCAGGTCCCATGCTGCTGCTGCGGTGGGATAACCCGAGTAACAGCCTGACCCATTTGAATTAATGTATCAACCAGCACCTATGGTAGGACACTCTGGTTCTGAGCCTGATTGTCACTCCCATTACTATTGGGATCTCTTCTGGGAGGCATTTTGCTGTAACATTGCAATTTACATAATTTAATTACATAACTCAAACAATTAGGGGTTTACGGTGATTGGGGTTAAGGGGACATATAAAGGGCATAATCAAAACTTAGATAATACAAATAATCAAAATCGCCTGAATATATCCTAGGTATGCGTATCCCTCAACCGATCATCTCTTAAGTCTAAGGTCATTATTTATTTCTAAAATCATGCTTAGTATATAATCATCGCTTATGTTTAAGATTGTTACTTATTCAAAATTGCGACTTATGTTTAAGATCATAGCTTAAATCTACCTTTCCGCTGTGGATCTATAGCTTTGTCTCTGATACCACCAGTAGCGACCCTTCCCGAGACTTAGTATTCGAAACGGTTCACTCTTTGTATTCTGCTAAGAGAAATACAAGGCGTCGATCCACAATCAAATACACGTCAGCAAGTGATGTAGACCGATGTCAGCATAAGTCATAAAATAAAAATCCTCAATAATCATTAATATATAAAACTAGGCAAATCCCAAATGCAATACAAATCGTAACTAAATTGTAACCCTAGTCCACAAAAAGAAACCTCAAATCTATAATGTAAATGTCTCAATGAAAATACATCAATAATTCTTCTCAGCAATCCTCGATCATCAGTATCCCCACTCAGAATCATCCTCTACAAACTTCAAGTCGTAACCTTAATTATTTGCAAACTGACATCAAGGTATAGTATGAGCGACAAAACATTGCTTAGTAAGTAATCTTCTTGTATCCACTATGGTATCATGCACGGGGAAACAAGTGCAAATATATAACTAAACAATACAGGAAAATGTCGAGTTTCCCATTTGCAAATGAATTACCATAATACCATTTACATTCAAACTATCATACAAACCAACCAAATCAACCAATTTAACAAAGTCAAACATCCACTCGATTACCAATCACACGCTAAATACAATCAAAATCTGATGATGCAATTTTCAAAATTGATAAGATCCAAATCATAATCAATTTTTGATTTAAAATTTCCAAATTCCAATTTTCGATACGATACAATACAGTTTTCGATACGAATGATATGATTTTTGATTCCAAATGCGATTCCGATACGATGGCTGTAGTACTTTCCTTACAAGTGACTTATACCGCAAGTCTTACAAATTGATCACCCCAATTGTCAAATATGTCACAGGCGCTCTATCGAAATAGTCAAATATGCCTGTACGCTCCAATTGACGGCCAAATATGTCTGGACGCTCCAATTGACGGTCAAAAATATGCCCAGACGCTCCGTTTGTTTGAGATCGATTTGGCTTAACGATATATTTCTCTTATAAGGGTGAATTTCAGAATATGGACGATTTTCAAAAATGATTTCTAAAATATTTGATTTTCCGAACGATTTAAAATATCAAATATTTTCCAAATGCAGTTACAATCTCAATTAATTCCAAATACCAACCACAATTAATTCAAATATCAAATCACAAATATACCAAATATCAAATCACCAATTTCTAATATCCAAATACTCCCGTGTATCTATATACATATACATATCCATTCCCATACATGTCATATACACGTGTGTATATATATATATACACGTACCTCCCTCAGTCCACTTTCTCCCAACCCACTACCCGACCTACCTCACCCCCGCTCCCATCACCCTCGGCTCCCCTCACAGCTCCCCCACCAGAACTGGCTCCCGCACCCCACTCCCTCAGCTAGGCCCCTCCCCAACTCTCAAAACCCTAATTTCACTTACCCATTTCACCCCTTGGTCTCTCCCCAAAACTAACACCACCTCTATTTTCTCACATCAAACGCCACAGGCAGTAAGTAAAATTCATGCATGACACACTACACCCGTGCACATGTTGTCATGCGCCTCACTGGCCACCACTTTGCCGGTGCGTGTGGCTCATGCACCGGCGCCATGGCCAACCACTATAATTCAGTCTACACAATTTCCAAGATTATTGCACCATCAACTCATACAAAATTCCAAATTTACGGCATATAACGTTTGTCCAAAATCCATACAAGTTCCCTAATTCATATCACATAAAATCATAGATAATCGATACATATTTGTCCATCCACGCAACAACATATACATTAATCCAATACTACTCAGCCTGGCCGAGGCACACTCAGGGGTTTCCATGCCTATTTTTGGCTATCTAATCTATATAATACCAAATTCATATAAATAATCATACAATATCCATACATATACTGTAAATATATATCATATGTATATGAAAATTATTCATCAGTATATACACATATACCCCCATGGCAACACATAATTTCTTTAGAATTTTATTCCATACAATACGAAATTTGGCATCTATACACATATACAGACACGCAGCACATACATACAGATATAAATGTAGAGAAAAGGGGTTTGAATGATTTCAAAAACATGATTTAAATGTTTTACAAAGAAATGCATGACAAATTTTATGACATGACACGCACTTGCATAAAACTTGCCTTATATAGTTCATATATAATGTTGTCGTACTAACAGGCCATGAAGCTTAAAAGCTTACATCAAATGGCAAGCATTTGTTGTGTTTGAACTATTTTCAGGTGCCAGCGTTAATGAACTAAACTAGTTCATTAAGTGAAGTACTTAGTTAATTAAACTAAGTAGTTCATTAAAGGAAGCTATATTTGGAAAAGGCACAAAGGCAACAAGTTGAAGAAAGAAAAGTTCTCCACTCCCCCTCCACACATATCACATGCCAATTTATATATATATATATATATATATATATATATATATATATTCAGATTTTTTGAAAAAGGCACATACACATATATTCCAACGTACTACCGACACGTTATATATTTTTCGTACGTACGTTAACGTCACACCACTATACTTAACTCATATTTATGAGTATATTCAGGTCCTATATCATATGATATAAGTCATGGTGATGACAAATTTAATACGACACGTTAAAAGGTTCTAAACCAAAAATTGTCGTATCGGGCGAATACCGAAACTTCGCCAACGTGTCACGTACTTGCCATAAATAGATGGCCAGCCCCTACACTTCAAAAATGACCACAAATTTCGTGGATTACATGATATGTACAGCCATAAAATCATTCCATGTTGGCACACACAAATCACCCCACATTAAGGCCAAATTGTGGAGATTCCAATTTCAATTTGTCACATGGTTTAGGCGCCACTTTAAGATCAGCCTAAGTGCTGAATATTAAATTTTAATTTATGTATATTATGTGTAACATAATATATATAACATGTGCAAAAAGATGGAATTTAATTAGAGAAAAATCGGGTAATCGATAAACGTTGAAAATGCGGTTTTCTACGTACACGACACATGGAACATTTTTGGCATGGCATATAACATGTATCTAGACACTTTTTACATATTTCATACATCTCAAAGTATTCTAGAAAATTCAATTAAGGGCTGATTAGAATATACCATGTGTGTATAATTAAATGTGCACTATTTTACAAAGTTTGCAAAAATAAAATTCAGCACATGTATAATCTATTATACACGCCTATACCATCATGTTGGAGCATACGTGGAGCTTTTTTGGTATCTTGATTGGTCAAGAATGAAGCATACAATGTTGATGACTTAAAGAAAGAAACTACAAAAGGTAACATTTCAAATCTTGTCACAATTGTGACACATGCTGAAAATTTCAGCATGTGAGCAATAGGCTGGCCGATTTTATCATCTTTATGAGACTTATTTTACTTCTTGAATTAAGTGAATTAATTCGGAGGTTGTATGGAAGTATTTTGAAAATGTTATGAAATTAAAATGGTGATATCTTTGAATATCACACATGCTGAAAATTTCAGCATGTGTGGTAATGTATATGGCCAAATTCTAGGCTGCATTGGTGAGCAATTTTTATTCCAAAATTGATGAAAATATTGTGTACTAAATGGTGACTGAATTATTCTTTAATTTCAAGGATTAAATCAAAGTAAACTTGGCAATATTTTGAATGAAATGCAAATGTTACACATGCTGAAATTCCAGCATGTGCATAAGGTGTTATGGCCGATTTTTTGGATGAAAATGTGGAGAAAATTGTCTTGCTAATTATGTGGGGTGATTATATGCTTTAATGGTTAATTGGCACATGCTTTTTGAGGTGTAATTTCAGATTTATCTAGTCATCAAATGATGACAACCTTCAACCAATCAATGAGTGCCAAGTAAGCAAGAGTTTAATGATCATCCAATGAGGAGATGCCAAGTAAGCAAGGACATGTCACAATGATGCAATACACTCTTCCAAGGACTTAGAAGATAATTTTCAAGAGAAGAATAGCATCAAGGGGGGCGGCCACATTATTAAAAAGGAAGGAAGAGAGCAAAACAAAAACAAGAACAAGTCTTGCAATTTCAAAGATCAAAAACGTGTTCTAGCCTTCTCTTCTACACTCCCTTTCTTTCTTCTCTCTAAAAGCCTATTGTACTCACATTCATATACTTGAATAGGCTTCATATAGTCCACCACATATTCCTTATCATTGTAAAAGATTGATCAAGGTGTGATCAATCTTGCACTTGCAAGGTGGTGGTGTTCGTGACAATTGTATTCTCATACAAGGTTTGTAAAGGGTTGGAGTTGGTGTGTAACTCCATCAACCCTGCGGTAAGGTGTTCTTTGTATTGTGTGTTTAGTGCTAACCGAGGAAGGTGCCCTCAAAGACTGGAGTAGGTTGTTTATAACCGAACCAGTATAAAATTCCTGGTGTCATTTACTTTCAGCACTTACTTTCTGTTTCAACACTGTTTATCGTTTTTAATCACGTTCGTAAAAATAGTAAACAAATTTCAAAAATTACGAAACTTTTCAGAATCATAGCCATACATCTCAAGGTTATTTTGGCGCAAGTGTGAACCCTTTTGGACAAGTATAAGTCATCCAAACGTCCAAAGTTCTGAGACTAGTGCAGTCTGATTTTCAGGCTTGCAAAGGTTGAGACTTTGATCGTATTTGACTAACTTCCCAAAAGAATTTTTCAAAACTGATTCAATACATTTAAATAAAACTAATAAGAGGTTAGTCTTTAAATTTTCAGAGCATTTGGAGTTATGTACAAATAGGAATTAATTTTTCAAATCAGACTACCGTCTCTGGCAGATTTGCGCAATCTGACCACCCACGGTTTTTCAAGGGGTTAGAGGTTGAATTTTGATCTGAAATTTTTAGGAGATACTCAGAACATCTGAGGCTAAGATCTCTCCAAATTTCAGAATTTTTGAAGACCCGCAACCTAGTTTTTAAAACGTTTTAAAACTAGTCCTGAAAACAGAAACTGTTTTCAGAAGTTGGGTTTTTGGTTTAAAACTATTTTAAAAACCACATTTTCCGCACCCACTATTCAACCCCCCTTCTAGTGGTGCCTTGCAGATCCTACAAGTGGTATCAGAGAGCAGGAACACTCACAACAAGAAGATTCAACGATCTAAGTGAGATGGCATCCACTAGCTATAACATCGTGCAAGAAGGAATGTCAACCATAAGGCCTCCTCTCTTTGACGGTGAGTCTTTCATTCAATGGAAGTTAAGAATGAAACTTTTCTTTATGGCAATTGATATTGATCTTTGGTCAATCATAGAAGATGGTCCATTTGTTCCATCAAAATTATCCACTGTAGATGGAGTCACACTTGAGGTCGTTAAGCCTAGACAATACTAGTGATGATAAAAAGAGACTGAGCATGAACGCTAGGGCTATGCAATTACTTCTAAATGGACTAAGTAAAAATGAATCTAGCTATGTTTCAAATTGTTCTAGTGCTCAAGAAATTTTAAAAATTCTTGAAATGAAACACGAAGGCACTAATCAAGTAAAAGAGTCCAAGATCAACATGCTTATGTCCACACTCGAGTCATTTAAATTATTGCCAAATGAATCTATCGTTGATATGGATCTTCGCTTGACTAACATTTACAATTCTCTTGAGTCTCTTGGCAAAGCCTTTACTATGCAGGAAAAGGTATAAAAGGTCTTGCGAAGCCTTCCATCCGAGTGGGACCTTAAAGTAACGGCCATAGAAGAAAGCAAAGAACTCAAATAGATTAAGATGGAAGAACTAATTGGATCACTAAAGGTATACGAAAACAAACTCACTTTAAGACATTCTGAGTCTATTTCCAAAAATGATAAGGCTATAGCATTTAAATCAAATGAATACGTCATAAATGACAGTGACATAGATTCTGATGATGAGGATTTGATCACGATGGCTAAAAGATTAAGAAAAATCTTGAGAAAATCGATTAAACATAAGTCTACCTCATCTAAAGATCATAAAAATAAAAATAAGGAAATAAAGTGTTATGAATGTGGACAACCTGGACACTTGTCATATG
This sequence comes from Eustoma russellianum, assembly GCA_036186865.1. Lineage (NCBI taxonomy): Eukaryota > Viridiplantae > Streptophyta > Magnoliopsida > Gentianales > Gentianaceae > Eustoma > Eustoma russellianum. The sequence goes on along the minus strand of AP025067.1, from coordinate 7,308,591 downwards.
ATTGTCCAAACAAGGATAAACAAACGAATAAATACCTTGACAAGAATCGGACAAAAACTAGACTCGTCTCAGAACCTAAACAAAGGAGAAGAGCCTTCAAAGCCTCCACTTGGAATGACAAATCCGACTCTGAGACTGATGATACGGAAGAACAAAAGGTACAAGTATGCTTTACCTCTAAGGAATCAAATGAGGTATCTTTCGACTCTGATTCCGATTCTGAATGTTCATATGATGATTTATTTAGTCAATATTTTGATGACATTCTTGTGTGTTCTAAGTCTAAGGAAGAACATGCATGTAGCGCCCCGACCCGGACAGCGGAATCCTAACCGGTGCACCCATCGTAGCTTACTGAGAAGACTACAAGACGTCTCATCTCTCGGATACACATCATCAATGACGTAAGAGGATAAGCACGGAGACACGTGCCAAGTAAAATCTAAGTCATCAAATTCGTACATCAAAGCGTAATAAAGTAACGGAATAGTGTTTTTGTTCGTAACCAACTAAATCCTCAAATGAATGAAATAAACTGAAATATCCAGCAAAAGTATCAACTATCTCCCTTTAAGATACTAAGCGTCCCATTCGACCCACTCGCCGTCGTCCTCTATGAAGATCATGTCATAGCTAGGCTCATCTGCAAAATAAAGGTAGTACTCTTAGCGAAAAACGCTAGCAAGTAACCCGCTTATAAGACGTACGAGATCAACACATGGCAAGACATGAGTAATATATAATTCAAGGGTGGAATGGGGCACATGTCTTGTATACTTTCAAGCGTATGGGTTTAACAGTACAAGAACATAAGAGTAGCAATTCACAACATTCAGCAATTAACTAAGAATCAAGTCACTTAGCAGTCGTACCGTACTTACTCGCGTGATGCATGACAAAATATGCACTACACTACATCGTCATAAATGCATGGACATTTTTTTTCAAAACAGTGCAATGCATGTCACAATGTCCGGTCACATAACTTTATACCCTGTAATGCACCACGGCTTATATTTCCATCCCGTGTAACATTACAGTCAACTTTATACCCTGTAATGCACCACGGCTTACATTTCCATCCCGTGTAACGTTACAGCCAACTTTATACCCTGTAATGCACCACGGCTTACATTTCCATCCCGTGTAACGTTACAGCCAACTTTATACCCTGTAATGCACCACGGCTTATATTTCCATCCCGTGTAACATTACAGTCAACTTTATACCCTGCAACGCACCACGGCTTACATTTCCATCCCCGTGTAACGTTACAGTCAATTTCGCAAACTTTATGCCATGTGCCGAAGCACAGCTCTATTCAAAACATTATGCAGATTCAAGTGCCATGATGCAAGACTTCTCATTTCAATCACATTATTCGTTCACACAATTGAAGTCACATTCAATATCAATCAATCACACAAGATTCCCCTCACTTACACATTCGAACTTATGCTTCAAGCTAGGTCATCAACACTTAACGTTGATTCTAAAACTCAAAGACTAATGTGAGAACCCTCACATTCCTCCATTGAACTCTGTAAGACCTCTTACGTTCATTTCCTAACCTCTTAGGTCATTCACGTTGAAATCAGATTCGAATACCCTTCGAATTCTCCAAATTTGATTCACCATCTTAGGTCATGTTCCCAAGGCTTAGACTAACCTCAATCATGTCCTAAGAAGTCTCTAAGGTCACCCAAAGGGTCCCCTAGCTTCCCTCTTTCTTCCCTTATTTTTCCACAAAACTGATTGACGTCATACCCTGACGTCGATCGATCGATGTACGTCATACCCTGACATCGATCGATCGACGTCCATCTGAGGAACGTCGATCTCTCACTCAATCTATGTCGATCGATCGACGTCCATCTGAGGCACGTCGATCTCTCATTCATCCTACGTGGATCAATCTACGTCCTTCTGAGGCACGTCATCCCCTCACTTACTATACGTCGATCGATCGACGTACGTCATACCCTGACGTCGATCGATCGACGTCCCCGTTCCAGAACTCCATTCTGCAGTTTCCTGCATAAACTGCAGAAATAACCCCCAATTCGATCCCAACTTCCTTCAAAAACATTCCAAGCCTATTCCCCACTATCAATCCATCCTTAATTCACCCAAGACAACACCTTTAACATACGATTCACGGATTCAAGCCTAGCACTCGAGTAATCATCAAATCAAGCCCAAAAATCTAATCTTTTCACTCTCCCTCCCCTTCAACCGCAATTATCAACAAAGTAGGGTTCAAGGGATTGGGATTTACATGATCTCACATAAACAACAAAAACAACCATGATTTCAACATATAATGGCCAAAATCCGAAACCAAAACACATAAAGCACATATAGATTCACCGAAAGAAATTACTGCATGTTGATCCAATTTTGATATCAAAAATAGGCCTTTTCTCTTTCGCAAAACGTAGGAACTTATAAGATGATTACTTTCCTTTGATAACTCGAAGAAGAATTGAAGAACGGAAGAAGAACGGATTGCAAATCTTGAAAGTTCTTCACCTAGGGTTGCCAAGGGATGGAAACCGCCTATGGGGATGGAGAGGGATGGTTGGCATCGGTTTTCTTTCCTGTGAGGGAGAAAAACTGACGTTCAGTCAGTTTTTATATGGAAAGGGTAAAATTTGGAGTTTTTAACTTATCTTCTATCATCTCATTTATCTTAAAGGATTAATTCTAATTATTCAATTCTAAATTAAATGCTAATTAATTCTAAAATTTAATCCTTTCCATTAATTCCTAATTAATCCTATTACTTAATTCATTATTCATTACTATAAATGATCATCAATCCCAATTAATTTCTTATATTCTTAAATTACTCCACAGAGGGTGCGGGGCATAACATTCCACCCCCTTACAAAAAGTTTCGTCCTCGAAACTGACGTACCTTATTGAAAAAGATGTGGGTATAACTCTTTTATTTGTTCTTCAAGGTCCCACGTGGCTTCACGCTCCGTATGATTACTCCATTGAACTTTGACATACAGAATCACGCGTCTGCGTAGGACTTGATCTTTCCTATCCACAATCCTCATTGGATGTTCTTCATATGAGACATCTTCTTTAACATCCAATGGTTGAGCTTCAAGGATATGGCTCTGGTCCAATACGTATTTCCTTAGTTGAGATACATGAAATACGTTACGGACTTGGGACAAGGTCGGAGGTAAGGCTAATCTATATGCTCTTTCACCAACTTTACCAAGCACCTCGTATGGACCAATATATCGAGGGCTCAGCTTACCTTTCATCCCACAACTCCCTTAGTAGGTGAGACTCGTAAATAGACCTTCTCGCCCTCCTCAAACTCCAGGGGTCGTCTTTTAGTATCGGCCCAACTCTTACTGCGATCTTGAGCCACCCTTATTCTCTCTCTTATCACTTTCACCTTCTCTATTGCTTGTTCAACCAACTCTGGTGCAGTGATTGTCCTTTCCCCAACTTCGTCCCAACAAACTGGGGACCTGCACTTACGTCCATATAACGCTTCAAACGGTGCCATGCCGATTGCGCTGTGGTAGCTATTATTATAGGAAAACTCCATCAACTTCAACATGCTATCCCATTTTCCTTTAAAATCCAAGGCACATGCTCTCAACATATCCTCCAAGGTTTGGATAGTTTTCTCGGATTGTCCATCCGTTTATGGGTGGTACGCGGTACTCATTCTCAGCTCGGTACCCATCGCCTTCTGAAATGCCCTCCAAAACTTGGAGGTAAACTTGGGATCACGATCCGACACAATGCTGACGGGGACTTCATGCAAATTCACAATGTTATCCACATATATATTGGATAATTTCTCATATGAGGTACCATGTGGCATGGCTATGAAATGGGCTGTCTTCGTCAAACGATCTACAACCACCCAAATCATCTCATTCCCATGTCTGGTTTTGGGTAACCCCATCATGAAGTCCATAGTCATGTGCTCTCATTTCCATTCGGGAATCTCAAGTGGCATCATCAAACCACTAGGTCTTTGATGTTCAGCTTTGACTTGTTGGCATACCAAACACCTTTCAACATACTCCGCTATAGATATTTTCATCCCTATCCACCAATAATTCCTTTTGAGATCCTTATACATCTTGGTGCTGCCGGGGTGATAGATAACCTTGAATTATGAGCTTCATGTAGCAACTCCTTTCGAAGCTCATCATTATTAGGTACGCACAACCGATTTTGAAACCATAGACTACCATCTCCTCGCAATTGGGAATCTTTAACTGATTCCGTAGACAACTTGTCACAGATTTCCTTCAGTGCCCGGTCATCATACTGCGCTTCTTTAATTCTGTCTACCAAGTTTGGGCTGATAGACAAAGCTGTAAGAACATTCGCTACTGAATCCACCACTTCGAGGCCAAACTCCTCGATCTCTCTTTCCAACGGGGATTGTCTAGCGTGTCTAGACTTTATGCTCAGCGCATCCGCCACTCTATTTGCTTTACCCGGGTGGTAGTTGATGGTTAGGTCGTAATCCTTGAGTAACTTCAAGCATCTTCTCTGTCTCGTATTTAACTCCTTCTGCGAGAATAGGTACTTCAAACTCTTATGATCAGTGAATACAACACATTTCTCTCCATATAAGTAGTGCCTCCAGATCTTAAAAGCGAATACCACAGCCGCGAGCTCCAAGTCATGCGTCGGGTAGTTCTGCTCATATGGTTTCAATTGTCTCGACGCGTACGAAATGACACGTTCATTTTGCATCAAGACGCAACCTATAAACAGAAAGTTAGTTCAAGACTAGCATAAGTATATACAATGCATTAATTGTAATGATGCACATACCTAGTCCCTTCTTGGACGCATCACTATAAATCACAAAACCATCGGTGCCGGAGGGTTGTGCCAACACCGGGGCTGTGGTTAATCTCTTCTTGAGCTCAGTAAAGCTCTGTTCGCATTCAGCAGTCCACTCGAACTTAGTTTTCTTCTATGTAAGTCGACTCAATGGAACTGCTATGGTGGAGAATCCATCGACAAACTTTCTATAATAGACTGCCAAGCCTAGGAAGCTTCTGACTTCGGTCACATTTGTGGGTCTTGGCCATTCAATGATGGCTTCTATCTTCTTAGGATCCACAGAAATCCCATCTTCCGAAATCACATGACCGAGAAAGGTTACACTTCTTAGCCAGAATTCACACTTGCTGAATTTGGCATAAAGCTTTTGTTGCCTCAAAATTTGCAACACCACTCTTAAGTGTTCAGCATGGGCTTGCTCGTCGGGGGAGTAGACTAGAATGTCATCAATGAACACCACCACGAATTGGTCTAACTGCTCTCAAAATACGGTGTTCATCAAGTCCATGAAGGCCGCTGGGGCATTAGTTAATCCAAAAGGCATCACCAAAAATTCATAATGCCCGTATCGAGTCCAAAAAGCAGTGTTAGGTACGTCTCCTGCTTTCACGAGTAACTGATGATACCACTGACGAAGATCAATCTTTGAGAACCATCGGGCTCCCTTTAGTTGATCAAATAAATCCTCAATCCTTGGCAGAGGATACTTGTTCTTGATGGTGATCTTATTCAATTCTCGGTAATCAATACACAGCCTCATACTGCCATCTTTCTTCTTTACAAATAATACTGGAGCTCCCCAAGGCGATACACTGGGGCGAATTAACTTCTTGTCTAACAACTCTTGAAGTTGTCCTTTAAGCTCCTTAAGTTCAGCTGGAGCCATTCTGTAAGGTGCCTTAGAAATAGGCTCGGCTCCGGGAATCAAGTTAGTTTTAAACTCTACTTCTCTAGATGGCAGAACTCCCAGCAAATCATCCGGAAATACGTCCTTAAATTCATTGATTACCGGGATCTGATCTATGGAGGGAATTTCTTGCTTAGCATCCACTGCATACACCATAAATCCCTCTGCTCCTTTTTGTAAAGCTTTAAAAGCCTTAATCGCCGTCAAGTATATCTTCTTTGGGCTTTTGTTAACTTGACGTTTTCTTGAACCGTTATTTCATTCATCTCGGGGTCCTTAACGGTCACTTGTTTAAGTTTACAGTCAATATTGGCATGATTCTTGGTCAGCCAATCCATGCCCAATATCACATCAAAATCCTTCATCGGAATTGGAACTAATGTCACAGAAAACACCTTTCCATCCAACTCCAACTCACAATCTTTGTACTGGTGGTGGGAAACCAGCACTTGCTCGCCTGCTGCCTGCACCCTGAAGGGGGTTTCAAGCCATTCGGGTAGACAGTCCAGTCCCTTGGCAAATCGTTTAGAAATGAAGGAGTGACTGGCTCCGCTATCAAACAATACGTTCGCAGGTACCTGGTTAACTAGGATCACACCTAATCATAAGAGTGTAGCACATAAAGGTTTTCACATAAAACACAGTTAATCTCCAACTTAAACAACTAAAATTCAACTTAAGCAGCTAATATTTAACTTAGGTCGTACCTGTCACAACGTCGGTGTCCTCCTGGACTTCAGCATCCGTCATCGCGTGGACTCTCGTATTGGGCCTGCCTCTCTGCTGCTGAGCCAGCCCTGCTTCTACTTGAGGCTTTGGGTTCCACTCGGGGCAATCTTTTATCCTATGACCCGTCTTCCCACACTTGAAATTCCAACATTCACCCACATGTCTCTTCTGGCAGTGTGGGCATACTGCTGGTGCTTGACGATCGGGCTGATTCTGTTGCGGTGCCCTCTGAGCTGGCCCCGCCTGCCCTTTCCTAGGGATCTTGACCCAAGTCCGGGTCTACCTCCACTTTTCTCTTTCCTTGGCCTCTTGCTAGACTCGTCACGAGCCTCTCTAGGCTGTGACCTGCGCATGTCACTCTCCACGCGGTAACATGCATCCAACATTTCTTCAAAAGTTTTCAAACTAGACCCCGCTATAGCCGTCCGTATGCGGGGGTCCAGACCTTCCTCAAACTTTAGCATTTTTATTCTGTTGTTTTCTAACACCATGGGCGTGAATTTGCCCAAGGCATGGAATTTATCGGCATAGTCGGAAACGGACATCCTCCCTTGTTCAAATTTGTCAAACTGCCTCATCTTCTCCAAAATGGCAGTTTCAGGCACATAGTAGTCTTTGTAGGCCTGAACGAACTGTCTCCACTGAATAGGAGGAGTCATCTTTGGCAGAATACCATTCCACCATGCATTGGCTCTGCCAATCAACAACGGGGTGGCCACATCCACCTTAAGTTCTTCTGGCACTTGCACCAGTCTAAAGCACTTTTCCACCTCATCTAACCAGAATCTGGCCACCTCTGGATCCGTGGTCCCTTCAAAAGTGGGGGCATGCATATTCCGCATCTCCCTAATGTAGTATCTGATTCCTTGCTGAGGGGGTGGCGGAGGAGGAGGTTGTTGTTACTGCTGGGCAACTCCTTGCGCTATCACTGTGATAGCGTCTATCAATGCTTGTGGTACAAGCATGGGTGGTGGTGGAGGGTTCTCGTTCCCATTGCCACCGTTGCCTTGGTTATCTCTTCGGGGAGGCATTTTCTACAAAATCAACGCTTATTAGCATTCAGCAATTCCAAAAGTAAATACTGAAGGCCCATATGCATTGTACAAGGCGGAATTCGTATACTAGAATAATACAACACTTATTGATTAAATTTTATCGCGCTCGCACACACCCATCCCAATCAAACTTATATCTAGGATCACATACCTAGACCTAAAGATCAACTTAGGGTCAAAATCATAACTTAAGACTCTACATGATATAATCTAGATCTCTGAGGTAGATCTGAAGCCTAGGCTCTGATACCACCTGTAGCGCCCCGACCCGGACAGCGGAATCCTAACCGGTGCACCCATCGTAGCTTACTGAGAAGACTACAAGACGTCTCATCTCTCGGATACACATCATCAATGACGTAAGAGGATAAACACGGAGACATGTGCCAAGTAAAATCTAAGTCATCAAATTCGTACATCAAAGCGTATTAAAGTAACGGAAGAGTGTTTATGTTCGTAACCAACTAAATCCTCAAATGAATGAAATAAACTGAAATATCCAGCAACATATCAACTATCTCCCTTTAAGATACTAAGCGTCCCATTCGGCCCACTCGCCGTCGTCCTCTATGAAGATCATGTCATAGCTAGGCTCATCTACAAAATAAAGGTAGTACCCTTAGCGAAAAACGCTAGCAAGTAACCCGCTTATAAGACGTACGAGATCAACACATGGCAAGACATGAGTAATATATAATTCAAGGGGGAATGGGGCACATGTCTTGTATACTTTCAAGCGTATGGGTTTAACAGTACAAGAACATAAGAGTAGCAATTCACAACATTCAGCAATTAACTAAGAATCAAGTCACTTAGCAGTCGTACCGTACTGACTCTCGTGATGCATGACAAAATATGCACTACACTACACCGTCATAAATGCATGGACAATTTCTTTTCAAAACAGTGCAATGCATGTCACAATGTCCGGTCACATAACTTTATACCCTGTAATGCACCACGACTTATATTTCCATCCCGTGTAACGTTACAGTCAACTTTATACCCTGTAATGCACCACGGCTTACATTTCCATCCCGTGTAACCTTACAGCCAACTTTATACCCTGTAATGCACCACGGATTATATTTCTATCCCGTGTAACGTTACAGTCAACTTTATACCATGTAACGCACCACGGCTTACATTTCCATCCCGTGTAACGTTACAGCCAACTTTATACCCTGTAATGCACCACAGCTTATATTTCCATCCCGTGTAACGTTACAGCCAATTTTATACCCTGCAACGCACCACGGCTTACATTTCCATCCTGTGTAACGTTACAGTCAATTTCGCAAACTTTATGCCCTGTGCCGAAGCACATCTCTTTTTAAAACATTATGCAGATGCAAGTGCCATGATGCAAGACTTCTCATTTCAATCACATTATTCGTTCACACAATTGAAGTCACATTCAATATCAATCAATCACACAAGATTCCCCTCACTTACACATTCGAACTTATGCTTCAAGCTAGGTCATCAACACTTAACGTTGATTCTAAAACTCAAAGACTAATGTGAGAACCCTCACATTCCTCCATTGAACTCTGTAAGACCTCTTACGTTCATTTCCTAACCTCTTAGGTCATTCACGTTGAAATCAGATTCGAATACCCTTCGAATTCTCCAAATTTGATTCACCATCTTAGGTCATGTTCCCAAGGCTTAGACTAACCTCAATCATGTCCTAAGAAGTCTCTAAGGTCACCCAAAGGGTCCCCTAGCTTCCCTCTTTCTTCCCTTATTTTTCCACACAACTGATTGACGTCATACCCTGACGTCGATCGATCGATGTACGTCATACCCTGACATCGATCGATCGACGTCCATCTGAGGAACGTCGATCTCTCACTCAATCTACGTCGATCGATCGACGTCCATCTGAGGCACGTCGATCTCTCATTCATCCTACGTGGATCAATTTACATCCTTCTGAGGCACGTCATCCCCTCACTTACTATACGTCGATCGATCGACGTACGTCATACCCTGACGTCGATCGATCGACGTCCCCATTCCAGAACTCTATTCTGCAGTTTTCTGCAGAAACTGCAGAAATAACCCCCAATTCGATCCCAACTTCCTTCAAAAACATTCCAAGCCTATTCCCCACTATCAATCCATCCTTAATTCACCCAAGACAACACCTTTAACATACGATTCACGGATTCAAGCCTAGCACTCGAGTAATCATCAAATCAAGCCCAAAAATCTAATCTTTTCACTCTCCCTCCCCTTCAACCGCAATTATCAACAAAGTAGGGTTCAAGGGATTGAGATTTACATGATCTCACATAAACAACAAAAACAACCATGATTTCAACATATAATAGCCAAAATCCGAAACCAAAACACATAAAGCACATATAGATTCACCGAAAGAAATTACTGCATGGTGATCCAATTTTGATATCAAAAATAAACCTTTTCTCTTTCGCAAAACGTAGGAACTTATAAGATGATTACTTGCCTTTGATAACTCGAAGAAGAATTGAAGAACAGAAGAAGAACGGATTGGAAATCTTGAAAGTTCTTCACCTAGGGTTGCCAAGGGATGGAAACCGCCTATGGGGATGGAGAGGATGGCTGGCGTCGGTTTTCTTTCCTGTGAGGGAGAAAAACTGACGTTCAGTCAGTTTTTATATGGAAAGGGTAAAATTTGGAGTTTCTAAATTATCTTCTATTATCTCATTTATCTTAAAGGATTAATTCTAATTATTCAATTCTAAATTAAATGCTAATTAATTCTAAAATTTAATCCTTTCCATTAATTCCTAATTAATCCTATTACTTAATTCATTATTCATTACTATTAATGATCATCAATCCCAATTAATTTCTTATATTCTTAAATTACTCCACGGAGGGTGCGGGGCATAACAATGCAGGTCATCTGAGATTAGTTCTGTGAAGGCTAAGAGAAGTATAACTCTATGTCATATACAACAAATATGAGTTTGAGCTGGATGTGCAACGTGTTGAAAAATATGTTTGGATAATTTTTAAAGTCATGATTTTAAGTGGGGAATACTTAAAAATGTCACACATGGTGTTATATGTGATTAAAAGTTGAAAAAGTTGAAAAAGTTGACATCGATCTCTCAGGTTGTTGCACGTCGATCGATCTATGTACTTAGAACTCTCATGTCGATCGATCGATGTGGTTCTGTGAGACATCGATCTCTGAAGCTGAGGCACTTCGATCGATCGATGTCTAGGGTTTTTAGAAATATTTTTCTAAAATGTGTTAAAGTGATTTTTTTTCATTTGTATATGATTTATACATGTTCATTATGTGATTATTATGTGTTTTTGGTGATTATTATTGTCTTGTGACTAACATGCCTTGGAAGTTTCTACAACTTACCAAAAAGGGCAAAATTGGTATTTTAAGTTTTGTAGGAACATCACATGGTGAAAATGTTTCAAGGATGTATTCTCACCCTATTTATCATGACAAAGGTGGAATTGTGATTATTTCTGACCATCGGGGTCATTTCTGGAGTTTTCTCACACCAGGGGTATTTTGGTCATTTCACACCCCTGAGGGTATTTTTGGTATTTTCACTCAAGGAATCTCTTGAGCATATTATTATCTTCATTCTGGAGCTGTGTTATTATTATTTTGAAGATAAAATGGTGATCTTATATCTTATTCTCTCAACCGATGATATTATTGACTATAGCTGGACATGTGACGATTTGAGATGTCACATTCTATTTTTTCTTGAAGACCCTCTTATATATGTTATAAGAGAACATTTATCATCATTATTCAGAGATATTAAAGGTGTCAAAGGTGTGGAAATGCTCAACATATAAGAAGAAATATTGGGGAATTTTGGTGTTACACGTTGACATAATCTTGTCAATTGTTATCTATTTATTTCTTCTTCAAAAATCTGAGTTGCGACACACATATATATGTTGAAAAACGTGTATTATCAGGTAGATATGATGGTGTAGACATTTTATGAGTTGGAGACAAGTGGACCAACCAAAAAGGAGCTAGTTGGCAAAATTGCCAACTTGGAAATTTCAAAAATATACCCAACGGTTATGGCTTCTCTTGGTGAATTTTTAGCAGATTTTTGGAAGTCAAATGGAGCTCTCACATGCCCTATTATGGTTATTGAAGTTGGGGATAATTTGATAGTATTATCATTTCTTATTTTATTAAGAAAAATCAAAATTATTTTTTGGAAAAGTGACTTAGTAGCCAACGGCTACTTACTAAATTTTGAGCTGAATTTTGTATTTGAATTGGTAAATGCACACATGCCTATTCTCAAGCAAGGAGTTGAGGTTATTTTGGTGCAATTTTCTTCTCTTATTATCTACATTTTGCAAAGGATAAATGAGACTATCCAAGGTGGAAAAATCGGCCAACAAGGTGTATCCAAGGTGGACCAATCATGTTGTTTTATTTTGCCAAGTGTACAAAGCCAACCAATGATGAGATGACATTTGGAGTTGATGATGAAGATGATGACACATTGGCATTCTTATCTTCAAGGCTCAAATCACACTATAAATAGAGGCATTGGTGAACAAGATGAAACACACTTGAAGCTCACAAGCATTTGTTGAATTGTCTAGCTTTCATCTTCATCTTCTTGTTGTTATTGTTTTGTTCATTGTAGCAAAGGTGTTCTTGTTGTATTGTGGTGAGCTACAAGACTCTTGAGCTTCATTTGTAAGATTGATTAGCCATCTTTGTAAGGCTACATCAATAGTGTAGAGGTGTTGCAACTAAGTGTTGCTTAGAAGGTGATTATCCAAGTATTGAGTAGGGTTGGTGTATAACCTAAGGATCAAGCTTGGCTCTTGTTGTAAAGGTGTTCATTTCATAGTGAAATCCAAGGAAAGGTGTTCCTTGGGACTGGAGTAGGTCACATTGACCGAACTAGGATAAATCCTCGGTGTTCTTCTCTTGTTTCTTTATTTCTGTTTTCTGCCCGTTTTTTACTGCAGTTTTCACACAACTTCTCACAATTTGAACAAATAGCTAAACATTTTCAAAATTCATGATTTTTGGTTGAGTTATACTTAAGACTGTTAGCTTTCATTTGCAACAAGAATCACTTGATTTGAGCAAGGAAAAATTAGTCTTTCAGTCTTTGCAAGATAACTGCTCCAATCTGGCTGCAATCTGACCAGTTTTGAGAAAACTTAAATTCTGTATTTTTCAAGAATTGTTTAAGGTCATAGCCTTTTGGAAACTTCATCTACACATTCTAAGGAGTGTTTTGATATAAAGATCAATCTTTTTGGTTGAGTATTCAAAGAGAAATACGTTTTGCAAAATCAGCAACATTCTGTCCAATTTTGTCCATATTGACCATCTGAATCTTTTTATTTGTTTGAAGGGCCAAACGATCTTATGTTTGTCTGATATTTGGACAGAGTCTTGTTAACTCATTGAAGTTCAATTCTGGAAAGTTTCATAATTTTTAGAGTTGTGTAAAATTATTTGTGAATTTTTGAAAAACGGGTTCTGAATCTGAGGTGGTCTCAGATTCTGTTTTCAAAGGGGATTTTAACAAATAGTTGTAGTGTAATTTCTGCTAACCACTATTCATCCCCCTCTAGTGGTGTTTATTGCAGGTGCACGGTCCAACACAACGTTTCTGGGTCATGTGATTATAGGTGATTGGCCTCGCCTGACGATAGTGACATAGATCAGGTGTTTTCTGGGTATGGTAGGCTACTATATTAAATTTGTGAAGGGTTTCTCTTTACTGGAAGTTCCTCTCATTAAAATGACCAAGAAAGGAGAAACATTTATGCGGACCTATGTGTAGGATCTGCAAGGCACCACTAGAAGGGGGGGGGGTTGAATAGATGGTGCGGAAAGTGTGCTTTTTAAAATTTCTTTAAACTTGAACAATTCAAGTTCTGAAAACATATTCTGCTTTCAGGACCTGTTTTAAAACGTTTTTAAAACCAAGTTAGAGGTCTTCAAAAATTATAAAATTTTGAGAGAACTTAGCCTCAGATGTTATGAGGGTCCCCTAAAAATTTAAAATCAAAATTCAACCTTTAACCCCTTCAAAAACCGTTGGCACTCAGATTGTGCAAATCTGCCAGAAACGGTAGATGGTTTTGAAAAATTAATTCCTATTTGTGTGAATGTCCAAATGATCTGAAAATTTGACCAATAACTCCTCCCACACTATATTTAAATAGTTTGAAACAGTTTTTGAAAATTCTTTTGGGAAGTAGGTCAAACACAACCAAAGTCTCAACCTTTGCAAGTCTGAAAATCAGACTGCACTAGTCTCAGATCTTTTAACGTTTGACTGACCTATACTTGTCCAAAAGGGTTGACACTTGTGCCAAATTAACCCTAGAACGTTTATGTATGTTTCTGGAAATTTTTATAATTTTTGGAAATCTTTTACTATTTTTCCGAACGTGAACAAAACGGATAAACAGTGCAGAAACTGAAAAGTAAATGCTGAAAGTAAATTGCACCAAGAATTTTATACTGGTTCGGTTATAAACAACCTACTCCAGTCTTCAAGGAACACCTTCCTTGGTTCACACTAATCACACACACGCAGTACACCTTACCGCAGGGTTGATAGAGTTACACCTAACTCCAACCCTTTACAAACCTTGTATGTCGAGTACAATTCACACGAACACCACCACCTCGCTAGGATGAAGATTGATCACACCTTGATCAATCTTTTACAAAGATGAATGAATGGTGGTTTCTATGAAGCCTATTCAAGATTGAAAGAAGTAAAATACAATAGGCTTTTTACAAGAAAAGAAAGAAAGAAGATGTAGGAGAAAAGAGACTTGGCACTTTGATCACTTTAGAATGCAAATCTTGGTGTTGTATTTGTTTGTTCTTCTCTTCTCCTTATAGGAAGTTCAGCCGTCCCCCTATGTGCTCCTCCCCCTCTTGAAAATTTCCTTTTAATTGCTTGAGAGAGTGTAAGACATCATGGTGACAATGCTTTGCTTACTTGGCATCACTCCATTGGACCATCATTTAGTCATTGCTTACTTGGCACCTCTTGATTGGCTCAATGTTGTCATCATTTGATGACATGGAAAATCTGAAATAAACACTAAATATTTGCCAAAAAATCAATCATTAAGTCATACCATAATTCACAAATTCTATCATCAAGTGCAAGACACAAAATATCCTTCCTTCCATCCTCAAAAAATCGGCCAGCACCTTTTTTTCAATGCTGAAATTTTCAGCATTTACAACATGGGATAAATTCAGATTATTTGCCATTTTCCTTTGAATTTTTGTCATAAAAATAAATCAATTATATAAGGTAAGTCTTGCTACCAAATGAAGAATGAACTTGGACACAAAGAGGGGTAGATTTTCGGCCAGCACACCCTTCACACATGCTGAAAAATTTCAGCATGTGTGATATGTAAAATATCACACTTAATTACCTTACATAATATTCAAATCATTTCCATAACTCCTTCACTTAATCCTTTAATGAAAATTGACAAAATATGTTATCTTGATGATGAAGAATTCGGCCAAGGCAAGTGTAGTATGCTGAAATTTTCAGCATGTGACATAAGAGAGGTATATGTTGAATACTTACCTTTTGTAGCTTCTCTCTTTGATTTCTCAACATTGTATGATTGATCCTTGACCAATCAACATGCCAACAAGGCTCCACATGTGCTCCATCTCAGCTGTAGTGACGTTTAAATGTGTATATACATGTGCTGAAATTTATTTTTGCTAACTTTGTAAAATAGTGCACATTTAATAATACACACATGTAATATTCCAATCAGCCCTTAATTTAATTTTCTAGAACACTTTAAGATGTATATTATATGTAGAAAGTGTCTAGATACGTGTCACATGATGTTCAAGAAAAACGTTCCATGTTAAGTGCGTAGAAAACCGAATTTTCGATATTTATCGATTACCCGAATTTTCTCTAATTTAAATTCCAACTTTTGCACATGATATATATATTATGTTATACATAATATATATATAATATATACTTTAAATTTCAGCACTTGGCTGATTTAAAGTGGTACCATAAACATGTGACAAAATTAAAATTGGAATCTTCACATTTTGGCCTAAATGTGGGGTGATTTGTGTGTGCCAACATGGAAAGTATTTTTGGCTAATCACACCATGTGTATCACGAAATTTTCATCCATTTTTGATGTATATGGGCTGGCCATTTATTTATGGTAAGTACGTGACACATTGGCAAAGTTTCGGTATTCGCCCGATACGACAAATTTCGGTTTAGAACCTTTTATCGTGTCGTATTTAATTTGTCATCACCATATCTTATATCATATGATATAAGACCTGAATATAATTATAAATATGAGTTAAGTATAGTGGTGTGACGTTAACGTACGTACGTAAGATATATAACGTGTTGGTAGTACGTTGGAATACATGTGTATGTGCCTTTTATAAAAAAATCTGAAAATATAGTATATATATGTATAAAAACGTGTGGAATTAAATGTGGGGAGGAGGAGAAGACTTTCCTTCCATAGCCATGTTGCCTTTGTGCCTTTTCCAAATGCATCTTCCTTTAATGAACTACTTAGTTTATTAAACTAAGTACTTCACTTAATGAACTACTTTAGTTCATTAATTGTGGCACCTGAAAATAGTATAAACTCAACAAATGTTCGCT
>AP025067.1:7276628-7289088 GCA_036186865.1 Eustoma russellianum | reverse complement strand
TCATGTTTAATTCCTTTTTCTTCACAAAACGAAATCATCTCTTTATTTTTAAATTCACCGCCTCTATCGCTTCTTATTCTTTTCACATTTACGCCGTATTAATTTTCAAGTTGTTTAATTAATTTAGCAATTTCTACGGCGCTATCATCTTTATGTGCAAGAAATAAAGTCCAAGTATAACGAGAAAAGTCATCAACAATCACGCATGCATAGTGACGCCCACCAAGGCTTGTAGTGCGACTAGGACCAAACAAATCGATATGCAATAGTTCTAGTATTCTAGTCGTGCTTATCTCATTTTTAGGCTTAAGTGACTCACGTGTTTGTTTGCCTTTTATGCAAGATTCACACAACTGAAAGTTGTCTAAATCAAGCGTAGACAATCTCTACTAGGTTCTTTCGTTGCAATTTTTCTAGTGTAGAAATACCTATGTGTCCTAAACGTCTATGCCACAAATTCACATTGGGTTCATTTGACATAAAACATTTAACTTTAGCGTCTACTACATCATCCATAGATAGTGTAAAGATATTTCCTTCTCGTTTTCCTTTCAAGACGGTTTCTCCATTTTTATTTATTATATTGCAATAAGGGTGAGTAAAACAAACATTGAAGCCATTGTCAACAAATTGAGAAATACTAAGAAGATTGTAAGATAAGTTGCTTACCAAAAATACGTTGGAGATTTGAAGTGTATTTGGATTGTCAATCGTACCTTTTCCAATGATCTTCCCTTCATTGTTGTCTCCAAAGGTCACGGATCCGCCTTTTGTGACCTTCTTTAATTTGGAGAACAGGCTCGGGTCACCTGTCATATGCCTCGAGCAACCACTGTCAAGGAACCACTTTATTGATGTGTCTTTTGATGAGTGGTCTCCCTGCAATGTGAAAAGGTGATTTAGGTACCCTTTTAATTTTGGGTCCTTTCGAGTTAGTTAATCACCTTTTGGTAAAGGTACCTTTCGGTACCCATACTTGGGTGATCCTTCTCGGTCTATCAAATGGCAAGAATGAAGGTGCGATATAATATACATGTGGTGCATGTACTTTGGGTCTTTGCCCAAGGACTCCTCTATACTCATTGAATGAAGGACGCTTTTGATATGTCCTTGTGTGCGTGTGCGTAGTGCGTGGATGATATGTATTTCGTGTATGCATTGTTCTTTTCTTCTCATATCTATATGGTACAACGTTATATTTCACATGATATGAGGGAGTGGGGCGTGTGGAAGGGGGCGCTTTTTGCGTCATCTTAGACGCCACTTGATGCTTAGGGGTGTCTACTTTCTTAGACACAACAAACTTGGTTGGTTTGGTTGATACTTCGTTAGTATCAACGTATCCCAATCCAGTTTTGTCACTGTCATGCTTTTGCGATAATATGATGCGATGCAGCATGTTTGACTCTGTATCGAATTGTTTCATCATTTTCTCTAAGTCTGTATTCCTTGATTTCAAATTTGAAATCTCGGACTTCATTTCATTATTTTGAGAAGTCAATGATGAGATCTCGGTTTTTAATGCAGTGATGACATATGAAGACTCTTTCTTTGAATCGCTTAGTTGAGCGACAAGATTCTCGTTAGAAGATTCTAACAGTTTCTTGTCTTCAATTAAACGTTTCTTTTCTTTTGCGAGAGTCTTAGTAAATTTATGTAATTCAAGATACTGACTAAAAAGATCATCATAAGAAGGTTCAAAGTCAGAGTCAGAATCGGATGATACCTCATTAGACGCCTTTGAAGCGAAGCAAACTTGAGCGGTCTCCTCTTCGGTCTCAGTTTCAGAGTCTGATGAGTCACTCCATATGGAGGCCTTTAGTGCACGTTTCCTTTGTTTAGGATCTGAGACGAGTCGATTTTTGTTCCGCTCCTTGTCAGGGTATTTATTAGTTTGCTTTTCTTTGTTTGGGCAGTCATATGATAAGTGTCCGAGTTTGCCGCATTCATAACATTTAATGTCCTTATCATTTGACTTGTTTTTATTTCTCTTAGATGTAGTGCCCTTGTTTTTATTTCTAAATGACTTTCTCATGAATCTTCTTAGTCGTTTAGCCAATAGAATTAAATCATCATTATCGGAATCACTATCATCTACGTGATCGGAGGGAGGGGAGACGTATTCATTTGATTTAAAAGCAATTGTCTTACCTTGTTTAGATGATTCCGATTTCCGAATAGTAAGTTTGTTTTCATAAACTTTGAGTGAGCCAATGAGTTCTTCCATTTTTATTGATTTAGTCTCCTTACTTTCTTCTATAGCAGTCACTTTAGGGTCCCATTCCGAAGGAAGGCTTCGTAGGACTTTCTGTACCTTTTCCTGCATAGTAAAAGCCTTGCCAAGAGACTCAAGAGAGTTATAGATGTTAGTTAAACGAAGATTCATATCCACAATCGACTCATTAGGCAACAATTTAAAAGACTCAAGAGTAGACATGAGCATATTAATTTTTGACTCTTTTACTTGACTCGTGCCTTCGTGTTTCATTTCTAAAATTCTCCACATTTCTTGTGCACTCGAACAATTTGACACATAACTAGACTCACTTTTACTCAAAAAAGCAATTGCATAGCCCTAGCATTCATACTAAGCTTCTTTTTATCATCACTCGTATATTCTTGTCTAGTTTTAATAACTTCTAAAGTAACTCCGTCTACAGTGGATACATTAGATGGGACATATGGACCATCTTCAATTATTGACCAAAGATCTATATCTATAGCCATAAGAAAAAGTTTCATCCTAAGTTTCCATTGAATAAAAGACTCACCGTCAAAAAGTGGAGGCCTTTGGCTCGACATACCTTCTTGTTCGGTTTTGAGATTTGTGGATGCCATCTCACTGAATCGTTGGATTCCTTGTAGTGAGTATTCCTGCACTCTGATACCACTTGTAGGATCTGCAAGACACCACTAGAAGGGGGGGTTGAATAGATGGTGCGGAAAGTGTGCTTTTTAAAATTTCTTTAAACTTGAACAATTCAAGTTCTGAAAACAGATTCTGCTTTCAGGATCTGTTTTAAAACGTTTTTAACACCAAGTTAGAGGTCTTCAAAAATTATAAAATTTTGAGAGAACTTAGCCTCAGATGTTATGAGGGTCCCCTAAAAATTTCAAATCAAAATTCAACCTTTAACCCCTTCAAAAACCGTTGGCACTCAGATTGTGCAAATCTGCCAGAAACGGTAGATGGTTTTGAAAAATTAATTCCTATTTGTGTGAATGTCCAAATGATCTGAAAATTTGACCAATAACTCCTCACACACTATATTTAAATAGGTTGAAACAGTTTTTGAAAATTCTTTTGGGAAGTAGGTCAAACACAACCAAAGTCTCAACCTTTGCAAGTCTGAAAATCAGACTGCACTAGTCTCAGATCTTTTGACTGTTTGACTGACCTATACTTGTCCAAAAGGGTTGAAACTTGTGCCAAATTAACCCTAGAACGTTTATGTATGTTTCTGGAAATTTGTATAATTTTTGGAAATCTTTTACTATTTTTCCGAACGTGAACAAAACGGATAAACAGTGCAGAAACTGAAAAGTAAATGCTGAAAGTAAATTGCACCAAGAATTTTATACTGGTTCGGTTATAAACAACCTACTCCAGTCTTCAAGGAACACCTTCCTTGGTTCACACTAATCACACACACGCAGTACACCTTACCGCAGGGTTGATAGAGTTACACCTAACTCCAACCCTTTACAAACCTTGTATGTCGAGTACAATTCACACGAACACCACCACCTCGCTAGGATGAAGATTGATCACACCTTGATCAATCTTTTACAAAGATGAATGAATGGTGGTTTCTATGAAGCCTATTCAAGATTGAAAGAAGTAAAATACAATAGGCTTTTTACAAGAAAGAAGAAAGAAGATGTAGGAGAAAAGAGGCTTGGCACTTTGATCACTTTAGAATGCAAATCTTGGTGTTGTATTTGTTTGTTCTTCTCTTCTCCTTATAGGAAGTTCAGCCGTCCCCCTATGTGCTCCTCCCCCTCTTGAAAATTTCCTTTTAATTGCTTGAGAGAGTGTAAGACATCATGGTGACAATGCTTTGCTTACTTGGCATCACTCCATTGGACCATCATTTAGTCATTGCTTACTTGGCACCTCTTGATTGGCTCAATGTTGTCATCATTTGATGACATGGAAAATCTGAAATAAACACTAAATATTTGCCAAAAAATCAATCATTAAGTCATACCATAATTCACAAATTCTATCATCAAGTGCAAGACACAAAATATCCTTCCTTCCATCCTCAAAAAATCGGCCAGCACCTTTTTTTCAATGCTGAAATTTTCAGCATTTACAACATGGGATAAATTCAGATTATTTGCCATTTTCCTTTGAATTTTTGTCATAAAAATAAATCAATTATATAAGGTAAGTCTTGCTACCAAATGAAGAATGAACTTGGACACAAAGAGGGGTAGATTTTCGGCCAGCACACCCTTCACACATGCTGAAAAATTTCAACATGTGTGACATGTAAAATATCACACTTAATTACCTTACATAATATTCAAATCATTTCCATAACTCCTTCACTTAATCCTTTAATGAAAATTGACAAAATATGTTATCTTGATGATGAAGAATTCGGCCAAGGCAAGTGTAGTATGCTGAAATTTTCAGCATGTGACATAAGAGAGGTATATGTTGAATACTTACCTTTTGTAGCTTCTCTCTTTGATTTCTCAACATTGTATGATTGATCCTTGACCAATCAACATGCCAACAAGGCTCCACATGTGCTCCATCTCAGCTGTAGTGACGTTTAAATGTGTATATACATGTGCTGAAATTTATTTTTGCTAACTTTGTAAAATAGTGCACATTTAATAATACACACATGTAATATTCCAATCAGCCCTTAATTTAATTTTCTAGAACACTTTAAGATGTATATTATATGTAGAAAGTGTCTAGATACGTGTCACATGATGTTCAAGAAAAACGTTCCATGTTAAGTGCGTAGAAAACCGAATTTTCGATATTTATCGATTACCCGAATTTTCTCTAATTTAAATTCCAACTTTTGCACATGATATATATATTATGTTATACATAATATATATAATATATACTTTAAATTTCAGCACTTGGATGATTTAAAGTGGTACCATAAACATGTGACAAAATTAAAATTGGAATCTTCACATTTTGGCCTAAATGTGGGGTGATTTGTGTGTGCCAACATGGAAAGTATTTTTGGCTAATCACACCATGTGTATCACGAAATTTTCATCCATTTTTGATGTATATGGGCTGGCCATTTATTTATGGCTAAGTACGTGACACATTGGCGAAGTTTCGGTATTCGCCCGATACGACAAATTTCGGTTTAGAACCTTTTATCGTGTCGTATTTAATTTGTCATCACCATATCTTATATCATATGATATAAGACCTGAATATACTTATAAATATGAGTTAAGTATAGTGGTGTGACGTTAACGTACGTGCGTAAGATATATAACGTGTTCGGTAGTACGTTGGAATACATGTGTATGTGCCTTTTATAAAAAAATCTGAAAATATAGTATATATATGTATAAAAACGTGTGGAATTAAATGTGGGGAGGAGGAGAAGACTTTCCTTCCATAGCCATGTTGCCTTTGTGCCTTTTCCAAATGCATCTTCCTTTAATGAACTACTTAGTTTATTAAACTAAGTACTTCACTTAATGAACTACTTTAGTTCATTAATTGTGGCACCTGAAAATAGTATAAACTCAACAAATGTTCGCTATATGATGTAAGCTTTAATGCTTCATGGCTCGTTAGTACGACAACATAATATATAAGCTAAATAAGGCAAGTTATCATGCATACATGTACACTTGTGTATATATATATACTCAACGTTTATATAGATATATATATATTCAAATTTCTTATTTTGAAATCACTCAAACCCTCTTATTTCTACAATCTTCCCCTTTTGATGATTTTCAAAATAACTAGTGTACATGATTTAAGTGTTATCTCTCCCCCTTGAATTATGCACAGATTTGAAATTTGAATTTCGAA
Organism: Eustoma russellianum; assembly: GCA_036186865.1. NCBI lineage: Eukaryota > Viridiplantae > Streptophyta > Magnoliopsida > Gentianales > Gentianaceae > Eustoma > Eustoma russellianum. The sequence continues at coordinate 7,283,045 of AP025067.1, read as the reverse complement.
TTTCAAATCCGGCTCCCCCTTGATTCATGCAATTAGGATCAATCAGTGATCTCTCTCCCCCTTAAATCTCTCTCCCCCTTAAATCATGCTTCTCTCTCCCCCTTTATTTTGGAAAGTTAATCAAAAGATTCCTGTCAAAAAGGAAAGTAAATCAAATAATATCGCATTAAATCACATCAACAGGAATCATGCCTAATTTAGAACGAAGAGATTCAAATGTGGCTTGATTTAAGGCCTTTGTAAATATATCCGCTACTTGTGATTCTGTGCGTACGTGATCTATGACAATATTACCATTGTTAACGTGATCACGAAGAAAATGACTAGCGAACTTCTATATGCTTAGCCTTAGAGTGTAATACGGGGTTTTTAGACAAATTTATTGCACTCATACTATCACAATATATAGGAATTTTATTTACGGTAATTCCAAAGTCCTGAAAGTTGTTGTTTTATCCACAACAACTGTGTGCAACAAAGGCTAAGAGCCATATATTCAGCCTCAGTAGTGGACAAAGCAACACTTGCTTGCTTTTTGGAAAACCATGAAATAAGGGAATTTCCTATAAATTGGCAAGTTCCGCTCGTGCTTTTTCTATCTATCTTGCAGCCACCATAATCTGCATCAGTGTAAGCATGTAAGTCGAATGTAGAGTCCTTATCATACCAAATACCTAAGGTTGGGCGTGTGCTTAATATAACGGAATATTCTTTTTACCGCATTTAAGTGTGACACCTTAGGTTGACTTTGAAAACGAGCACACATGCATACGCTAAACATAATATCAGGCCTACTAGCAGTTAAATATAGTAAAGAACCTATCATAGATCGATATAATCCATTATCAACGTCTTTACCATGTTCGTCTTTGTCTAATTTAGTAGTAACACTCATAGGCGTGGGGGATGGTTTCAAATTTTCAAAACTGAACTTCTTGATCATGTCATTTACGTACTTAGCTTGGCTTATATGAATTCCTTTACTCGTTTGCTTAATCTGCAAGCCAAGAAAATAATTAAGTTCACCAACCATAGACATTTCAAATTCAGCTTTCATACAATTTTCAAAATCTCTAACGAGTCTATGTGAGGTAGATCCGAAAATAATGTCATCTACGTAGATTTGAATAATAAGTAAATCTGATTTTTCTTGTTTCAAAAATAGTGTACTATCTATAGTACCACGTTTAAAATTATTTTCTAAAAGGAAAGTAGCAAAACGATCATACCATGCTCTCGGCGCTTGCTTTAGGCCATATAGTGCCTTCTTTAGTTTGTACACGTGATCTGGATGTTTCAAATCTTCAAAACCGGGTGGTTGCTTCACGTATACTTCTTCTTGTATAAATCCGTTTAGAAAAGCACTTTTGACGTCCATTTGATATAATTTAAAATCTTTCAAGCAAGCAATAGCAAGTAAGAGTCGTATAGCTTCTAAACGTGCTACGGGTGCAAATGTTTCATCGTAGTCTATTCCTTCTTCTTGATTATATCCTTGAGCTACGAGTCTTGCTTTATTTCTAACGACCTTTCCTTCTTCATTCATTTTGTTCCTAAATACCCACTTTGTGCCTATTATTGTCTTATCTTGTGGTCGTGGCACTAAATCTCATACATCATTTCTAACGAATTGATTAAGTTCGTCATGCATAGCATCAATCCAAGATGAATCACTCAAAGCATCATGCACATTTTTGGGCTCAATTTCAGAAATCATAGCATGAAATTCATTTATTTCATCCGAAGTGATTCTTCTACGTGGTCGCACACCGTGAGTAATGTCGCCTATGATGAGATCTTGTGGGTGATCTCTATGCCATCTTGGTTGATTATTTTCTAAGTTATCATGCATTTCTATATGATCATGCATTTCTAGTGTCTCATTCATCTCATGCATATCAAAAGAATCATTATCTTCATCCAAAACGGGTTTCAATTCAAAATCATCGTCATATTCCTTATCTTTATCAATCTCTCCAAATTCATTGAATTTAACATGAATAGATTCTATGATTTGTCTAGTGAGAGGATCATAACATCTATATGCTTTTGAATTTATGGAATACCCAACAAAAATGCACTCAATTGATTTGGATTCAAATTATCTAAATTATCTTTTGTATTCAAGACAAAGCATTTGCATCCAAACACACGAAAATAATCAATCTTAGGCATGCGATCATTCAAAATTTCGTAAGGCGTCTTATTTATTTTCTTTCTTATAGATAGGCGATTTACAATATAGCATGCACAATTTACGGCTTCCGCCCACAGAAATCTAGGCAATTTATTTTCGCAAAGCATGGTTCTAGCAATTTCTTGTAGTGTGCGATTCTTTCTTTCTACTACTCCATTTAATTGTGGAGTTCTAGGTGGCGAAAACTCATGTTTAATTCCTTTTTCTTCACAAAACGAAATCATCTCTTTATTTTTAAATTCACCGCCTCTATCGCTTCTTATTCTTTTCACATTTACGCCGTATTGATTTTCAAGTTGTTTAATTAATTTAGCAATTTCTACGGCGCTATCATCTTTATGTGCAAGAAATAAAGTCCAAGTATAACGAGAAAAGTCATCAACAATCACGCATGCATAGTGACGCCCACCAAGGCTTGTAGTGCGACTAGGACCAAACAAATCGATATGCAATAGTTCTAGTATTCTAGTCGTGCTTATCTCATTTTTAGGCTTAAGTGACTCACGTGTTTGTTTGCCTTTTATGCAAGATTCACACAACTGAAAGTTGTCTAAATCAAGCGTAGGCAATCCCCGTACTAGGTTCTTTCGTTGCAATTTTTCTAGTGTAGAAATACCTATGTGTCCTAAACGTCTATGCCACAAATTCACATTGGGTTCATTTGACATAAAACATTTAACTTTAGCGTCTACTACATCATCCATAGATAGTGTAAAGATATTTCCTTCTCGTTTTCCTTTCAAGACGGTTTCTCCATTTTTATTTATTATATTGCAATAAGGGTGAGTAAAACAAACATTGAAGCCATTGTCAACAAATTGAGAAATACTAAGAAGATTGTAAGATAAGTTGCTTACCAAAAATACGTTGGAGATTTGAAGTGTATTTGGATTGCCAATCGTACCTTTTCCAATGATCTTCCCTTCATTGTTGTCTCCAAAGGTCACGGATCCGCCTTTTGTGACCTTCTTTAATTTGGAGAACAGGCTCGGGTCACCCTGTCATGTGCCTCGAGCAACCACTGTCAAGGAACCACTTTATTGATGTGTCTTTTGATGAGTGGTCTCCCTGCAATGTGAAAAGGTGATTTAGGTACCCTTTTAATTTTGGGTCCTTTCGAGTTAGTTAATCACCTTTTGGTAAAGGTACCTTTCGGTACCCATACTTGGGTGATCCTTCTCGGTCTATCAAATGGCAAGAATGAAGGTGCGATATAATATACATGTGGTGCATGTACTTTGGGTCTTTGCCCAAGGACTCCTCTATACTCATTGAATGAAGGACGCTTTTGATATGTCCTTGTGTGCGTGTGCGTAGTGCGTGGATGATATGTATTTCGTGTATGCATTGTTCTTTTCTTCTCATATCTATATGGTACAACGTTATATTTCACATGATATGAGGGAGTGGGGCGTGTGGAAGGGGGCGCTTTTTGCGTCATCTTAGACGCCACTTGATGCTTAGGGGTGTCTACTTTCTTAGACACAACAAACTTGGTTGGTTTGGTTGATACTTCGTTAGTATCAACGTATCCCAATCCAGTTTTGTCACTGTCATGCTTTTGCGATAATATGATGCGATGCAGCATGTTTGACCCTGTATCGAATTGTTTCATCATTTTCTCTAAGTCTGTATTCCTTGATTTCAAATTTGAAATCTCGGACTTCATTTCATTATTTTGAGAAGTCAATGATGAGATCTCGGTTTTTAATGCAGTGATGACATATGAAGACTCTTTCTTTGAATCGCTTAGTTGAGCGACAAGATTCTCGTTAGAAGATTCTAACAGTTTCTTGTCTTCAATTAAACGTTTCTTTTCTTTTGCGAGAGTCTTAGTAAATTTATGTAATTCAAGATACTGACTAAAAAGATCATCATAAGAAGGTTCAGAGTCAGAGTCAGAATCGGATGATACCTCATTAGACGCCTTTGAAGCGAAGCAAACTTGAGCGGTCTCCTCTTCGGTCTCAGTTTCAGAGTCTGATGAGTCACTCCATATGGAGGCCTTTAGTGCACGTTTCCTTTGTTTAGGATCTGAGACGAGTCTATTTTTGTTCCGCTCCTTGTCAGGGTATTTATTAGTTTGCTTTTCTTTGTTTGGGCAGTCATATGATAAGTGTCCGAGTTTGCCGCATTCATAACATTTAATGTCCTTATCATTTGACTTGTTTTTATTTCTCTTAGATGTAGTGCCCTTGTTTTTATTTCTAAATGACTTTCTCATGAATCTTCTTAGTCCGTTTAGCCAATAGAATTAAATCATCATTATCGGAATCACTATCATCTACGTGATCGGAGGGAGGGGAGACGTATTCATTTGATTTAAAAGCAATTGTCTTACCTTGTTTAGATGATTCCGATTTCCGAATAGTAAGTTTGTTTTCATAAACTTTGAGTGAGCCAATGAGTTCTTCCATTTTTATTGATTTAGTCTCCTTACTTTCTTCTATAGCAGTCACTTTAGGGTCCCATTCCGAAGGAAGGCTTCGTAGGACTTTCTGTACCTTTTCCTGCGTAGTAAAAGCCTTACCAAGAGACTCAAGAGAGTTATAGATGTTAGTTAAACGAAGATCCATATCTACAATCGACTCATTAGGCAACAATTTAAAAGACTCAAGAGTAGACATGAGCATATTAATTTTTGACTCTTTTACTTGACTCGTGCCTTCGTGTTTCATTTCTAAAATTCTCCACATTTCTTGTGCACTCGAACAATTTGACACATAACTAGACTCACTTTTACTCAATCCAGTTTAAAAGCAATTGCATAGCCCTAGCATTCATACTAAGCTTCTTTTTATCATCACTCGTATATTCTTGTCTAGTTTTAATAACTTCTAAAGTAACTCCGTCTACAGTGGATACATTAGATGGGACATATGGACCATCTTCAATTATTGACCAAAGATCTATATCTATAGTCCATAAGAAAAAGTTTCATCCTAAGTTTCCATTGAATAAAAGACTCACCGTCAAAAAGTGGAGGCCTTTGGCTCGACATACCTTCTTGTTCGGTTTTGAGATTTGTGGATGCCATCTCACTGAATCGTTGGATTCCTTGTAGTGAGTATTCCTGCACTCTGATACCACTTGTAGGATCTGCAAGGCACCACTAGAAGGGGGGGTTGAATAGATGGTGCGGAAAGTGTGCTTTTTAAAATTTCTTTAAACTTGAACAATTCAAGTTCTGAAAACAGATTCTGCTTTCAGGACCTGTTTTAAAACGTTTTTAACACCAAGGTTAGAGGTCTTCAAAAATTATGAAATTTTGAGAGAACTTAGCCTCAGATGTTATGAGGGTCCCCTAAAAATTTCAAATCAAAATTCAACCTTTAACCCCTTCAAAAACCGTTGGCACTCAGATTGTGCAAATCTGCCAGAAACGGTAGATGGTTTTGAAAAATTAATTCCTATTTGTGTGAATGTCCAAATGATCTGAAAATTTGACCAATAACTCCTCACACACTATATTTAAATAGGTTGAAACAGGTTTTGAAAATTCTTTTGGGAAGTAGGTCAAACACAACCAAAGTCTCAGCCTTTGCAAGTCTGAAAATCAGCCTGCACTAGTCTCAGATCTTTTAACGTTTGACTGACCTATACTTGTCCAAAAGGGTTGAAACTTGTGCCAAATTAACCCTAGAACGTTTATGTATGTTTCTGGAAATTTGTATAATTTTTGGAAATCTTTTACTATTTTTCCGAACGTGAACAAAACGGATAAACAGTGCAGAAACTGAAAAGTAAATGCTGAAAGTAAATTGCACCAAGAATTTTATACTGGTTCGGTTATAAACAACCTACTCCAGTCTTCAAGGAACACCTTCCTTGGTTCACACTAATCACACACACACAGTACACCTTACCGCAGGGTTGATAGAGTTACACCTAACTCCAACCCTTTACAAACCTTGTATGTCGAGTACAATTCACACGAACACCACCACCTCGCTAGGATGAAGATTGATCACACCTTGATCAATCTTTTACAAAGATGAATGAATGGTGGTTTCTATGAAGCCTATTCAAGATTGAAAGAAGTAAAATACAATAGGCTTTTTACAAGAAAAGAAAGAAGATGTAGGAGAAAAGAGACTTGGCACTTTGATCACTTTAGAATGCAAATCTTGGTGTTGTATTTGTTTGTTCTTCTCTTCTCCTTATAGGAAGTTCAGCCGTCCCCCAATGTGCTCCTCCCCCTCTTGAAAATTTCCTTTTAA